>VXBT01002917.1:0-52223 GCA_013400235.1 Oriolus oriolus
CATTCCCTTCTCTGGACACTCTCGAGCTCCTGAACACAGGATTTGCAGTGTGGCTTCACCAGTGCCCAGCACAGGCAAACAATCACTGCTTGCCACTTCCTCCACCACCTAAAGTATAAATTTCAATCTAAAGAGGATGTGGAGGGCCTGAATTTGAGGTCCTTAACATTGTCTAAACCAGGCACAATTTTGCTGAAGTTGCTGCCAGGGTGGTACGTGAAGGACTATCCCTAGAGTACTGGGCCACAGTTATAAAATGCTTCCCAGAGCCATCCCAAAGGCCAGACCTTTGGGCCACTGGAAAGAGCAAAATTGAAAGCTCAGGTGCAGACACGACTTCCAGAGAAATGTGCCAACACAGCACCAGACCTGCCTGGCCTGAGCCTTGTATGAAACAGCTTTGGGTCTGTGCAAAGTAGACCTCTGTGTTTGGAGACACCACATGCAGGACACCATAAGCACAAGATCAAGATAGCTGCTTTGATTGCAGCAACCTACTTGTGTTCAGTCCAGCAGGTCCAGCCACGTGAGGATGTGTTTTGTGCCAGTGGGCACCTTGCTGCCACCAGCAAACTGTACAAATCAGCCTCCTGTGCTGCAGTGGGGCTGGAGGAACCTCCTTGTTTCCTACAGAGCTTGGGATGGCAGGTGGGAGCAGCTACAGTCAGACTGCAAACTCCAATGTGGGATTTGTTTCCACCTCTCTCACCCACAGGTGATCCTACCCTCAAAAGAGCAAAGGAGAGAACTTTTTGTATCAGGTCACTTTGTTGGATATACAAATAGGAGATGGAAAATCAGTCTGCAGCTATTCCTTTGCAAAATACAAACCAGAACAAAAGGTAGGAACTGGGGCTACTTGTCGGAGTCAGCAGGAAATCAAGCGACAACCAATATGATTGATATGCAAGTTCCGATTTTATTGCGCACAATAATCAAGCTATATAGGTACATAATCAGCTCATGCATATTGCAAAATCTAAGCTCAGGATTGGTTGAGTTGCTTAACCCTCAACCCCTCCTGGTTCTGCATTCTTGTGGTTTCCCACAGTCAAATTCTGCTTTGCTAGTTTTTCTCTCACATCCTGCAATTGCTAAATATATTTGCTACAGTTACTTCTTAAGGACGCACGCACTGTCCTTGCATAGCTCAGATGTTCCTTAGTTCTATTAAATTATCTGTGCTGCTATGGCCTCTATCTTTTAGCCATTTTCCCACAGCTACTGGCAACCAAGTTTAACTCAATGCTGACTCCAAGGAATACCAGTGTCACTGTCCACTCAAGAGCCAGTTGCCTTTTACTTTCACTGTCATTTCTCACAGATTGGGAGCACATAGCAAAAATACTAGAAACCTAATGCCTTAGCCTTAAAACCCTCTGGGATGGTGTATAGCAACACAGACTGCCTGTAATTACATTTAACGCCAGATCATAGGTAGTTTAGCACATGGACCTCACTAATTGCATTAAATTCATCCCAATCTTTTCTGTGTAGCTGAAGACTGGACTCCTACAAAAGCACGCAAAGAGACGTCAGGAGTTGACCACCTAGAACTGAAAATCTTGCAGGAGAAAACAAATACTGCAGCCAAGTTTAAAACCCAGAAGGTGTAAAATGGTTCTGTTTGCCTTTGAACAGTTCTTTCTGTGCTTGCCTGTACATGACAGCTGCTTTTTCAATTTAACCATCTTAGAGCAGACTTCATCATACAAAGTAATGATGGCATTCACCTGCAGAGAGCTGCTAGTTTGACTGCAGTGCTGAGAGACCATTTATTTCATGAAGAAATGTGAATGCAAGGGAGAAAAATGTCAGCATTGTGCAAACAAGAACCTTTGTTGCACACTCCAGAAATATCCATTCAAATAGAAGGACAAGAAGATTTTTAAAAATAAGTTCAATTAAAAAAAAATTTTAAAATTCTATCTGATCTCTGGGCTTTAAGCATGGCATAAGATCAAGTTCTTGTTCTTTGTAAAGAATGTCCTTTGCTGTCCCTTAGAAATCCAACAATTCTGAAAGAGCAAAAACTGGGAAATGATTGTGAACATGGCTTGTTTGGATGCCAAATAGTGCTGAGCACCTAAAATGCCACTGATTTCACTGGAAGATGAAAGGCTCAGAACTCCATGGGAACTAGGCTTTTTCCTTTTTAAATGAGAGACCACTTCCCAAGAAACAACAAAGATTTCTTCTAAGGAGGTGAAGGTTTTAATGGGGTTGGCAAAGTAGGAAGCGAAAAGGAAAAAGAAGACACTGTGTGTATATCTGAGCTGCCAATCATACTATCCCAGGAAAAACCAACAGGGCCTATTACTTTCTAAGCTAAGCTTGAGTATGGTTAATGGGAGCTATACCTGGGCCCTGGGCACAGCTGTCCTGTGGCAGAGCACAGGCTCTCAGAAAAGCACCAATTCTCTTGGCTAGCTCATACAAACATTTCTGCCGGAAGGAGTTGGGTTGGACATGATGCAGACAGACTACTGAGGACCCCAAATCCTGCCACATTACCAGGGAGGCAAGCCTGCAACAACAGCTGTTCCCAACAGCTTTGTTATAAATTTATGAAGTGGAAGTCCTGACACAGAAACCCAAGATGAAGTCAACTCCCTTATTCTGTCAAGTGGATATTTTTCTCATTATTCAACACTTCACAAGGATGACAAGATTAAATAGTCACTCATCTTCTGTGCCATTATACCTCCTGTATGATTGCTTCAAATTAAATCTAACAGTCAATGAAATAGTCAATATTTAATTGACTCATTGCAGGTGGCGATTTAGCTCCAGTTACGGTATCATTTAGTGACAGAAATATCGGTATTTATCATTTTTTATGACTCTTAGAAAATATGGAGTTCCCTCATTAGGCAAAATGTCCATGCAGCTTTAAGTCGCATGTCACTCTCAGAAGTGTGGATTTTGAACAGCAGGGGCCAGTTCCTTTTCCCTGCTTTCCTGGGTGCTTGCTATCAGTGAAGAGGCACAAGGGGACTGTGTGAGTTACCAGCGACCCAGTAAGGTAATTGTGACACTTCTATTTTTCTAGGAGCACCCACTGCCTAGCTAGTGGTGCAGAACATTTGGATTCAGGAGAACCTGATATACCAGTAACAGTCCAGAGCAAATGAGTGTTAATTCCTACTCCTTTGATCTTGCTGCTTATTTACATAAAAGGCATTACACAGGTAGAGGGAGGCCAACCAGAAACATTTTGGTGACATTCATTTCTGCCTTTTTGACCACACAAGAGTTCATCAACTGAAGACAGATACTTTTTGCCCTATTTCTAGAGGAGAAAACAAGCAGCAATGTTATGCTTTTAATGATCATGCTATAATATTTTGCTTTTTGTTAGCACTATTTGAGGTGAACCAAGATACGCACTTCAACTCCCTGATGAGACAGACTTTACATTGAAACCCCTACCCCCTGAAAAATGGGGCTTCTCCAGATATCATCAGTTACTGAAATGCAGGAAACCTCATTACTGTCCTGCCATGGACAGCTCAGCTTTCGCTTAAAGGTCAGAAATTAGAAAGAAAAGGCACGACTAGGCTGAGTATTCAACTATCTCTAATCCCCTCTCATGCTGAGAGGGAACTGGGGGCCAAGTCTGCCTTAATTGCCACACAACTCAAAGGAATATTTGCTTGTATAAAGACCTCCATTGAAGCGACTCCCCATGAGGTGAGTGAGGAAGTATTTGCAGGAGAGGGGGAGGCAAGTGAGCACCCACTGAAAGCTGGAACAGAGCATCAGCAGATGAGCACAAAGACTTCAGCCCTTCTCCCCATGAAAAGCTACAGAAGCTCATCTGTGGTTTGGAACCAAGGCAGCTTTGTAGGCGTCTGCCTCTTGATGGCTTCTTCCACTCCTTAGTTTGCTGGGAATTTCTGCCTGCAGAAAAATGCAGCAGAGTTGTTCCTCTATTGCCCTGCTCAGGGTTCCTCCTGTGATCTGCACATTCCTCCCTCCTTGCTCCCCCACTGACTGTAACCACGGCTTCCAAATACAGATGCAAGCACACAAAAGTGTTCCCTCTACCTGCTTGCACAGCTCAGCCCCAAGACAACAGTACAACCTGTGCAATTACACAGTTGATACACTAAGTTTTAGGAAATGTACTTTTGTTTCCTGTAAGAGGTTTAGTGAAAAATCTGCTTTCAGATTAATTTGGGTAACAATCTGCTTTGTTAATCATGTGTTTGCACATACTTGTTTGGAAATCCATGTGCTGAGTATGCCATTGCAGAGCACACAGTTATTATACTTTGCTTTCTGTGAATGTGTAAAGATCTGGTTGAAAAACAGGCATACTTAACAAAAATATCTCTGAAATTTTGTTTCCATTTTCCATCGCAATCCCTTCAATCCGTTCGTCCTGTCATAGGCATTTGTGCCAAACAAGAAACTTTTCTGGTCCTCATTTAGAAATTTCTCTCTTCATATTTTTGAACCAGACCAAAAGTATTTCTAAGCTTTATTAAATTGACATCGTGGAATAACAAGCTTGATACTACAAAGATTTTATGCTTCACAACACCAGAGAATTCTAATAGTTTTTACGGTGCATTGACTTTCCGGGTCTAAACACAGACTGATTATCACTGGGGGAGGGTGGCAGGGGGGCAGGGGGGCAGTATTGCAGAATAAGGAAGAAAGAGATTTTGTAGCCATATGCTTATCCTCATAAAGCTGCACCTTCAATTAATGAGTAATTTCATATTTGTAGCTATTTGAAAATAAGATTGTGACCATATCTGAAGAGCCTTCTCTCTGCCTGAAGATCATTTTTTATTTACCTGCACTTTGAATGTGAGTCCCTATAAATCCTGAGTTTGTTGTTTACATTTATGCGCGTGTTAATGATCTCATGTGGAAACCCCAGCTCTAACAATGGAGAGCCAGATTGGATCTTTGCCCCAAGCACTATGGATACTCCTCAGCATCAGTGTTGGAAGAGAATCAAATCTCAGCCTTCCCTTTGGTGCTAGTAATTTGCTGCTGATCTACGGCAGCAGTAAATCACAATGCAGCAGCCCCACTGCCGGAGCACCTTGGGTGACCCACTCTTCCATCCATCTGATCATGGCCATGGGAAGAGGCAGGAGGAGGTGCACCACATCTGCATGGCTGGATAGAAGCACTGCTCCAGGGATTTGTAGGTCAAGTGATGATTTAGCAAGGGTTTGCTCTACATTTATCACGTATGCATTTCCAACCTGACCTGGTGCTGGCCTACGGGTTGTCTGCATGTTTACATTCACTGTACCGCTGGCCGAGTTCTGTCACCTCAAACTGCTCCAACATGCACCCATGCTTTGCAAATGGTTGGAAAATCCCTCAGCAAGTTCACAAATGCTGCACAGAAGTGTAGGAGATGTAAAAATAGTTGGGCAAAAGAATGCTTTGAGGATAGTGAGCTGTAATTTATCAGCCAACTCTTCCACCTTCTAACCACACATAACAAGAAAAGCCCCCCACTGTGAGGAGAGCACAGGTCTCCAAGCAGGAACAGTGTGCCTTTGGCTGGGAAAAGCATGAGGGGTGGGAAAGCAGCAGCAGTAACCCGCTCACCCGGTGAGAGGCCCCATGCCCTGTGTGGGTCAATCCCACACAGGCTTTACTTTGTCTGCCTTCAACTCCTTCACCCTGCTCTGCCCTACTCTGCCACCCACCCGCATCGCCATAACATCGGGCTCATTGGAAGAGGCCAAAGAGCACAAGAAATGACTCCTGAGCATCTGCCAGGGCTCCTCAGCCTGCAAACCTACAGGATAAGACTTCAGAAACTCCTCACTAAGGGTCTAAGGCAGATTTTTAAAAAGGCTTCACAGAGTGGGCACTGAGCTGCTTAGAAAATGCAACTATCCTCTTCAGTGAGAGCTTTGAGTATTGAGTGCTTTGGAAAATCTGGCTGTAAATCCAGAGTTCACTCCTTTTGTTTCATTAGTTGCCTGTGGGGTTTAATGTCTTCATCTCACTTTCTCCCCTCAAGTGAAATACTATAATGAAGGCAGCAGATATGGGTTCGTATTTCTGAGCACAACTAGACATGTCACCTGTGGTGATTCACACATAGAAATATATTCTGAGTTATCTCTGGCCTTCAGTATAAATATGCCTCCAAAATTATTTCAAGTCCAAGTAGGCAAATGATTACTTGGATTTTAAATAACGACATTGCTAAGGACTAGCACAGAGACGTTACAGAAAGACCACCTCTGGCTCAGGAAGTCCCTGAGCCACAAATTGTGGGAGGTCGAGTGGAGTTTCCCTGTTTCCCTACCCTGCTCTAACACCTTTCCCTTGTACCTGTTATGGGCCACTCCATTCTCAAATTCTTACGAATAGTTTTGCTTTTAAGAAGGCAGCATGAGTAGGAAGTGAGGATGGAGAAATTTCATCCTCAATACTGTTTCAAGTTACCATTGCCAGAATAAAAACCACCAACTTGGCAGGGACATGATGAACTCTGACACTAAGTTCCCACCTGACTGACACCAGAAAGAATGTCTAACTTTGACTTTCCAAATTTTCCTAGCATTTCCAGAGCCAGAATCACTGCAGATACTACAAAGAGTACTCCAGAAATTACATCTTAAAAGGAGTTTATTACTCTAAACAGTACAGGCAAAAATAGCAAGCTGGATGCAGTAAATTGCTATTGCTGTGACTGCAATTTGAAAATAAAAAGCTTCAGTTCATGTCTTCTTACTAACTTACTTCCACTTCAGGGAAGACTTCAGAATAAACAACATAGATTATTCTAAATTCTTTCAGGGATTTTAGAAACTTCTCTTTCCCTTCAAAAGAATCTTAGCCCTTACACAAAGGAATCATCACATGGGCTGTGAAGGAACAAGCTGGTATGAAGACAGAGATCAACTTTTGAAAGGTGCTTGTCCTCTCTTTGGTTTCATTGAGAGTTAAAAGCCTAAAAACCTCAGATTACAGTCTAGCATGGTATATAAAAAGCAACACTGGCAGCTCCAAACATTCAGAAACACACGACCAAGCCCCTTCCCACACACAGAGGAACAGAAATGAGCTTGAAAACTCTTAAGAAGTGAGCAAAATACTTACAGGAAGGCTCATGTAAATGAATTGTGTTTTTGAGCTTCTCTCCACCATCGGACAAGCTAAAAACTTTTTTTTGTTTAGAATGAAAGTTTAATGTTTGCTGACAAAAGATGAGCTTTAATTTGAAAAGTATTCACCACTGTAAGATCTGTGATGAAACCATTAGGGCTGCCAGCAATAAAAGCCTCAGGGTCCGAGCATTTTAAATCAGGGCTTTGGTCTGAGTATGATACTTGGGTTAAATCACAAGCAGTAAAATATTTTTTCATCTCATTCTAATCCCTCTTTGTCAACAGAGAATCACAGAATCATCAAGGTTGGAAGAGACCTTTAAGACCATCCAGTCCCTGGATCCAGTCCCCAGGGATCAACCCATCACTGCTACTGTAACCCCTAAATCACTAAACCGTATCATCCCAAAACATAGTGGGACAACTTGGAGTATCTCCCCAAGCAACTCTTTGAATTGTGTAACAGGATGTCTGCGCTCACATCAACCCAGGACAGAACACTTACTGGACATGCAGCTGTGTCCAAAGTAAATGTGACTTTTCCACTAATTCACTTCAACAACCAAGAGACCTTAACAATGAAAACAAAATTAAAAAGCAAAATTAAAAAATCCAGAAGGCCTCGTTGATGTCTGTAAACTATAGTAGGAAAAACCATGGGGCAAATATCTGAAAATGAAAGGCAGTGCTTTGGGTGTCCACAAGAAGAACCCCAGCAGCACCACTGCCCAGTCACTCCAGCAGCTGATCTTGGTGAGGGGAGCCATGGGGGAGCCACTCCCATGACAAACACAAGACGAAAGTTCTCCAAATGAATTTGGGGTGATCAGTGAACCGTGGCAGAATTTGTTCTGTTCCTAGTCCTCTCAAAAACCCAGATTAGAGGTGCTCACTTCTGGAACTGACCCTGAAAGTCCAGAGAGAAGCAAAAGCTGATTCTATTCGCACCAACGCCAATCTCTTGCTCATGCCCTTGTATCTCATCAGAATTCCCAGTAATTCTGCAACACATGCCAATAAGGCACAGGATAATAATTCCACAGGAGTATCTCCAAAGGAAACCAATAAATTCAGTAGAAAGAATGACTAACGTATGAATGACTCAGTATGATTAACCAACACATTAAATTCTAATGATCAAGTAGCTTGGACCAATATTTACCATCACCTGCTGTTGAGTTGATCAGAACACAAAACTCTTTGTGCATAGAGGAGATAGTCTGTTATCACACTGCAGCTTGTCTTTCACACCACATGCACCACTTACTACACAACTGAAGCAGAGCTTCGCAATTTTATTCAGCTGGTCTGCCACAAAAACTCAATTTAAAAACTGCATTATTGTAACTTGTGGATATGGATCCCTTATCACTTCATATAAGCACCATTTCTTCACATTTGAGGTACAATTTTAGTAGGTGCTTTCCTCTTCTTCCCCCCTCCAAGCCCCTTTTCTCTCCTGTGTTATCTCAATCTGACTAAAGTTCTTCTGTCTGCTTCTCTGTACTTTTGTCATCCCTCAGGCATTCTAAGACAGGTTGTACATTTTTAGAATCCTGTTCAGTCACTGGAGAGGTACATCCTTGCTTAATATGAAGGAAAGCGGGGAAGAATCACTTCAGGTACCGTGGAAGGGGTTTAAAGACATTTCGTTGCTTTCCCTGATTCTCCATTACTCAACAATAGAGCACAAATGCTAAATAGAAACTTCAAAAACTGGCTTTCTAACGTCCTCAGTTCCACACAGATAATTTCATACCATCAGAAGGTGAGACATGAGATTCCTTGAGCACTAAGCATCCTCTCCAGTGAGGAGGTGTTTATACCTTGCTGGTTCCCCCACCATCTTCCTGCCCTATCACCTACTCATCTATCCGGTCTTTTTTTTGTAACAGCTAAAGCTAAACTCCATGCTAAGGCCATTGTCAAAACTCTGCCAGCCTTTCACGTCCAAACTCTCTTTTTCCAAAAAGAAACTTCTATTTCAGCTGATTTAAAAGCAGACTTCTCAGAGCTGAAAACATGGGAAGCATTATTGATCCTGTGGTATTTCCACCAAATATTAACTTCTTTTGTGTTTTGAAAAATGCACTTCATCACAGTTCCAGCTCATATACACACTCAGCAAGGCAGATTCTGCGCCCTTTCCAATTTCCAGCTAGGACAGTGGCCTGAAGGCTGCTTGAACTTGCACCACAGCCTGAAATACAGGGAGAAGCGGAGTGTCAAAGTGACCTACACTTCTGTCACAATTCCTTAGCTGGATAGAAAATCAGCCAGTCTTGAGGCAGCATCTCAAAATCCTCCGACTTCATTCTGTGCTCTCAGAGAGCCACAGTGCTGAGTGAAGAATAATAAATAAGCAAGATGCTCTGATAAGGGATGTCCTAGCAGGCAGGTTGCACAGGCTGGAGAGTTTGTGTGAAGGGCAAGACTTGATGCCAGATGGGACTTAGTCCCTATTAGGATGCTCTTGGCATTTTTAAAGGATATGTATGAAACTAAAAGTAATGGAGTAACACAAGTATCTCTTTGTTATATAAGATTATATTTTTAAAACAAATACTGTTAACTGAAAGCTGCGTGGTTATGGGGAATGCCTCATTCACCCTAATACACTGTCTAAGATAACAAGACCAATACGAAATCAATTTTAAGTCAATAATATTCATTCTTCCTACCATTTGCTTCTATTTCACTCAGTTCAAGCACTGACAGATCAATTTCCAGTTACTGACATGCTGTCATAATGCTGCTGGACACTGGAACAGAGCACTAAAGCCATGTGAAGACATGTCAATTCTGGCAGTTAGTGACATTTTGGTTCCAAAAGATCATGATATAAGAGAAAAGGCAAACAAAGCCTTTACTCTAAACATTTGATCACTTTGAAATAATTTGAGTAATACCTACCTACAAAGTAATATCTCACTCATGCCCGTTTTTGAGGACTTACACAGCCCAGAAAGGAATTCTAAGATTGCTGACCCAACTTTTCTCCCTTAGCATTTGGTTTGCATGGGTGAAATTACTGTTGTCAACAGGGCCATTCCTAATTTAATAAAACTGAAACCAGAACCATGCATTCTGTTACGGTCCTAAGACAACTGTGCTTAAGCAGTGAAGAGGTCACATATGGTGTGTGGCAAACTGCAAAGAAGACAAAGCCAGCTCTTAATTGTTAAAGTTCATTAAATCATGCTGGTATGTATTTATAATTGCTGATGCCACTGAAGAGCTCCTGAAGATCTGCACTGACCTTTGACAGGTGACTTTGAGGTCTTGAAAGTCCAGAAGTTATTCAGTTATTACAGTTATTAACAAGAGCGCAGCTGGACTTTTATTTGCCCAAGCATCACAGCCAAAACACCAACAGCTTTACCACATTTGTAACACAGACAAGTCACAACTTCCAAGTTGTCTATGTGACTACCTGAGTGCCTTAACCAAAACACCTACTGAGTGGAGCAGCACACCTCACTTTTGAGAGGCAGAAAATGCAGAAGACACTAAGTACTGTGACACACTGTTCTAAGGAACTCCTTCCTTCTCATATCTTTGATCTCTTAGAAATATAAATTAGTGCTTTCAGCACTTGGAATCCTTCTTTAAAATGCCAATAAACAGAATGATGCAGTCAAAGCCATATGTGACTTCTTGCGGAAGAATAAGGGAATGCCTTCTCCAAGAATCACATAATGACCACAGTGAAAAACCCACATGGCTGCAGGAAGAATCCAGGAGTCCTGATTCCCACCTCATACTCTACTGCTTAAACAGCATTTTCTATAAGCAACTGTGGAAAGAAGATTTAAAGCATTCCAGCTGCAGCTCTACAAGCACAAACCCTGGTTAGAGTGGAAGATAAAATCAGTAAACAGCAAAACATTGCACAATTGAAACTCACAACAAAGTCCTCATCTCTCAACCTGGTGGTTCTATTTCCTTGACATTTAAAAGGTTACTTTCATATGGGATGACTAAGGGAAAATAATATTCTGTGGAATAGAATTTGTGAAGTCAAGGTTACCGATCCCAAAACAGTCTCAAGCAAATCAAATGGGCTTCTAAGCGAATCCTCAGCTCCTGGAATACTACACCTCACAATGCTTGCAAAATTCCTTACAGTTTACAAAAACTCCCGCAGCAGTGGACCATCATGATAAGATATCAAGGTCTCCAGTGTATCTGCTAAAGTCCTTCCACCACCAGTCTGCTTGGAACAAACTGCACACCTGACCATGGTAATTATTAGTGATACATGTACATAGTTGTCTTACTCCATGCAATTTACCAGGTGTCTTGTGTTGAAAAAAAAATACTCTCTTTCTTGAACTTCATTTGTTCATTTAATTATCACCAGTAGGTAAGATTAAGTATTTTCTTAAAAGAAAAACAAAAGATATTGTAGTACTTTTAAAAAGAAACTATCAGCTCTAAAAGACACTATTTGAGCATAAATATTCCTTTTTGCAAAGTAAGAACTGCTTTGATCTCTTTGCTGCAGTTAATTGATACATTTTGTCATGTCTGAGCAGGAGGGGGTGGGGGGGAGGAGTAAAAAACAAAAGACAAACAGCCTGAAATTCTAACGAAGGCCTAAGAAAACCGTTTCTTCTTCCACATCCTGTACTTACTCTTTCCACACTGGTACTGAAAACAAAACCCCAGTTTTCAAGGCAAAGGACACGTAGGGGGACTTTAGAGGCAAAGTATTTATCTTCTTAAAGTCCCCTTTCACAACATAAAACCAATATGTAATAGTAATTAAGCCATACAAAACCCCCACCATCTCTATTCCCCTCATTAAACCACTACAACAACAAACCATTGGTATGTTCCACTAATCTTTATGAATGTGCACAAAAAGGCTGAGTCTTGATACGAAGTTTGCTGAGATTTTCCCCATTTAAAAATTGCAGGGCTGGAGCCTCAGTTATCAATGAAAATTGCAGTTTGGAAATTAAGGACATGCAGGTTCGGGCTCCTGGAGGGAACATGCCCCAGTAATCAGACTTAAGAACTGCCAGGGCAGAGAGATTGTTCTGCCAGTGTATCTATTTAGCTGTTCTACCCAAGCCTGTCTCTCCACTGAGACAGTTTAGAAAAGGAAAGCTGTTTTAATCATCCTAATGCACTGGGCAGTCAAGAGGATGCATAAAAATGTTGCTCTTTAAAAAAGAGTTAGAGATTCTTTTAATTTGGCTATTAATTAAAGGAAGGAGAGGAGAATATTACATGGGAATGAAGCAAGCCTGTGGGGTTGTGACTGGGAAGTTGGTATCTTCTGTACACCAAGTCAGCGGATGGACCGTGACCACTGGGATGCTGCAGCACTGGCCTGATTTACTACGGCTTCTGCTTCAAGTGGTCGTCAAAGCAAGTTCAGGCATGGTACATCATTATTATTTCATCAATTAAATGCACTATGCTCAGCTGGCAGCCAGTGAAGTCGGCTGTCACAGATGCATCCAAATCCAGGTCAGAGGAGGTCTTTGTTCTTAAAAAAAAAAAAAATCCACTGTGGAATGAGATGTTCCATACTAATCAAAACAGAAATGGTGGAAAAACCAAAACCTTAAGATCTAGCAGAAGTTGACCAAGGGGAAAAAATAGCTTGCTTTTGTCTGTCTTGTTCTTTACTGGAAACACTTTATCTTCTTGGATTCGAGGAAACTTCCATTAGGAAAAAATTCAATACTCAGCACCGCTTCAGCAAAATGTCCTTGCTGCAAAAGGCTCTGAAAAAATCCCAGGCATTTGAGGAATTTTTTTTCTCCAGAACTCTTATTGTTTTGTTTTGAATGCAGGAGACAAAGGAACAATATTGCCCAGTCACTGGAATGCCCTCTAAACCTCCAAAGCAGCTGCTCCCATCAGCTTTGCTCTCCTAGGGTGCTGATGGAGATGCAGTGACCTCAGAAAACACAAACCACATGGGTTTTCTTCTCCTCTGAAACAGCCACCCACAAAATTCCTTTACGAGCCATGTCACCACAACTGAAGAACAACTCAGACTTTGCTGCTGTTGTTAAGACACACCTTTCCTTTGCTCCCCAATCTGTTTGTAGACAACCTTGATTTTACAGCTGTGTTGAATGATCAGTACTGCTGGCTGTTGAAATCACAGAGACTTTTCAAAGGAGTTTTGTGTATTGTGTATCTCAGTTCTGTTAGTTCATACCATGATATTCTCATTTGTTCCAAGTCATTATCTGCATGGCTTTATACAACATTGATTGTAGGGGTGAGTGACAAATATGTTTTCTTTCCAGTGGTTATCAGCTGACAAATAACAACCATTAATCTTGGCTCTCCATCTAAGACATAGGGATTTAGCCCCATGTCTTTCAGAAATTTATATTGGGAAGCAGTTCAGAAAAGAAACCTTTCTGGAATGACAGCCAATAAACTCAGATGCCATGCAGGAGGTGGAGAGTACAGCCAGCATCACTGAACTAAAAGCCCAACCCACATAGCTGACAGGGCTCCATTTGATCATGAGAAGCAGCTCAATCTTCCCTGCAGAAGCAGAAAGGCAAGCCAGAGGCTCTGCTCGGCATTCCTGAGGAGCTTCTGGACTATTTTTTTCCCAAGTAGTAAGAGAATCGATACTGAAAATGACAATAATCAATAACGGTTGCAAACCTAATTACAAGTCATTCTCCATTCATACTGAACTGTCAGGATCATTAATAAAAGCATAAGTGCTCTGACCTAGCTCCCCTTTCAATCAATAGATTCCCAGCCATAACATGTTCTTCATCCTTTATTTCTCTTCTTTTGTAAAAGAGATGGAATTGACTACCTACAGAAAAGGTGTGCCCACAAAAACTTGTGATACACTAGGCATACTCCCATATTTAAAGGGAAAGTAGAGCATGCTGTAATAACTTGGATGGAAGCCTTTCCTACACAAGCATCTCAAAGCATTTGCACACTATCACATTAAGGCAGAGCTCCACTATCCTCCGCAGCAGAAGGGGACATGGAGGCCAAACATGTAATGATTTGCCCACAGTTACTGACGAGGAAAGGGAAGTTGGACA
The DNA here is from genome assembly GCA_013400235.1 of Oriolus oriolus. Classification (NCBI taxonomy): domain Eukaryota; kingdom Metazoa; phylum Chordata; class Aves; order Passeriformes; family Corvidae; genus Oriolus; species Oriolus oriolus. Next base: position 14,150 of record VXBT01002917.1, read on the forward strand.
CAGTGTTTGGCTGTACAGTGTTTTGCTTGTGGTATTCTTTAAACCGTAAGAGCCACTGGAGAGCCCCACCTTTCACATGCACACAATACACATTTGTCTTCATGCTTAAGCAAAAGATTAACATGAGCTTTGCTCACAAAATTGAGAATGACCCCTCTAGTAATGATGTATGGGAAATCAGCATCTTCTCCTACTCTGTGTTCCACAGAATAAGGGGTTATTCAACAACACCTATAGAAATAGAATAGAATAGAATAGAATAGAATAGAATAGAATAGAATAGAATAGAATAGAATAGAATAGAATAGAATAGAATAGAATAGAATAGAATAGAATAGAATAGAATAGAATAGAATATTATTTTGGTTGACAGAAACCTTTCACAGTCATCTAGTTCAACTACCTGACCACTTCAGGGCTGACCAACACTTAAAGCATTCTATGAAGGACGTTCATAGAACATCCCTGTGCCACTACAGTGCCACCTTGGTCCTGCTGGGGCAAGGAAGGGCTAGGGAGCTGTGCCTGGGCCTGGAGGTGGCCCCACACACTGCATCTAGGAGACCTCAACTGAGACCAAGCCCCACATCAGAGACACTGCACAAACTCAGCACCAGGCAGACCATTATCCCAAGGCCCTCCTTAGTAAGAAAAGCCAGGCTATTCAGGCGAGAAGATGCACAGGCAGAACAACAGACTTGAGGGCACACTGTAACTGGAGAAGCACTAAAATGACAGCATCCTGACTTTTTTTTCCTTCCACAGGAATTTTAGCCACTGACTGATTCCTCATCACCTGTCCACAAACACCCACCATCCAACAGCTCTAAGCCTGACCTGCTGGTATAATTTACATCCCTCTCTCTCCCTGCTTTCCTCTCAAAGCAGCAACTACTTCAAAAGCTGTACTTTCTTTTGCACTTATACAATAATACACCACTGAAAACCTCCTGTGGATATTGCATGCTGAGAAGGGTGCTATAATAATCACAGACTGCTTTCACTGGGCTGACCACGCACAGATGTCAGAAATCACCAAAAGCTGGATACAAAGGCAGCAGTAAACAAAGAGATATAAATCTGCAACGGATGTTGGGAATTGTGCTCTCTGGAAAACAGCAATGTTTCTACATAAAATTTCCTAGCTGATCTCAACTTTTCTTGATCTCCCAAGGAAAGTTACAGGTCTTGGCATCTGTAGTGACACCACTACTTTCCTCTCCAGTCAGCATCCCGGCATCCATTTCAGCTTCTGACATCAATGGGAACAGAGCAATACTGAGAAGTATTTTCAAAACCTAGCTGAACATCACTCCTTGGATTTCAGCACCAGTCTGAATCACAAACCACATGAAGGAAGCCTTTAGGAGAAGCACCCTTGTTAGGCAGTGCATTTTCGAGCAGCACTGCTGTCTTGAGCTGCCCCAGCTCTGCAAGCCTCTGCTCCAGCCAGCTGAGCAGCAAAGCATGGATCTGACTAATGTGCTGCTTCTGGCACAGATGATCCTGGAGTGGGACACTTAGAATCATATAATATAGAATGTCCTGAGCTGAAAGGGACCCATCAGGATCATTGAGTCCAGCTCCTGGCCCTGCCCACGACACCTCAACCATCCCATCCTGTGCCTGAGAGTGTTGTCCAAACACTCCTTGAGCTCTGGCAGCCTGGAGTCGGTGACCAAACCCTGGAGAGCCTGTTCAGTGCCCCACCACTCTCTAGCAGAAAAACCTTTTCCTGATATGCAACCTAAACCTGCCCTGACCCAGCTCCAGCCGTTCCCTTGGGTCCTGTCCCTGGTCACAGAGATCAGAGCTTCCCCTCTGCTGCCCCTTGGGAGGAGCTGTAGCCCCTGGTGAGGTCTGACCTCAGTCTCCTCTTCTCCAGCTGAACAGATACAGTGCCTCGGCCATTCCTTGTGTGGCCCCTCCAGGCCTTTCCCCATCTTTGTACCCTCCTTTGAGCACTCTCTATCTTTCTTATATTCTGGTGCCTTAAACTGCCCAGTGTACTCCAGGTCAGGCCACAGAAGTGAGGCATTCACTCTGCCCTGAAGGAAGGGAAATGAGAGACAGATCTGTTGAGACCCTTCTCTAAGAAATAGACATGACAGGTGTGAACCTCTGCAATCAATAGGATTCGCTTCCCCAAGCTTTGAATCCTGCCCATCCAGTGCAGTACCCCTTTTAAACTACTACTAATTATTCAGGAAAGGTATTAAAGGACATTGTTCTCAGGACAAATTTGCTTAAAACATGCTGTTTCCACTAAGCTTATCCAGCTAGAGCTCGTTGTAGCACACACTGACTGCAAACTGCCCAGTGGAGAGACAGGATGATAAAAAGTCACACAGTACAAATTACCAGTCAGGGTTTTCATGACAAGCTACTACTCCTTAACAACAGACTCCAGAACGCCCAAGGCTTTACTGGAGTTTCAGTATTGGCGTTTCACAACTGCAAATAACACAGTTCACTTTTCTTAATTTAAAATTAATTGTATTATTCATATAAAAATATATTATCACACTTGTCTAGAAGTCAGTTACTTCTAAAAGTACCTCATTGTATTATTTCACACCATAATAACCCTGTGTGCTGATTTTTATCATAAATTAAGGTAACTTAGACTGTAAGATTGTGGGACTGGATACATCCTTTTTTGATCTGCATTTCTGTAAAAAGCAGGAGAAAGAATCTTGAGCTGTGACTGACATTCATAGGAATTGCCACAATTTTTAGGAAGTTACAACAAGGAAAGCAGTGATTTTGTGCTCCAATTATTTGTCTTAAAATGCCACAGCTGATGCTATCACAGCTGTTGCAGGTGGTACAACGTCTCTTGTACATTTTAGCATGGTGTGTGAAAGAAAATCAGGTCACCCTTATTCTGGCCTGAACTGATAGCACAAACACAAATATAAACATAAGAAAGGACAAAAGCCCTCCTGTGTTTTGAAACAAACTAGATCAGTCAAAACTAGTGCTACAAACAGGAAACTAGAAATCACAATTGGATGGCTAAGGCCAGACATTGCTTGAATACAGAGTTAAATGTGACTAAATGTTGCAATTCCATATTAAGACATGCTTGACATACTTCCAAACTTTAATATTTTAACTCTATTTCTGTGTATGCATAATAGCTATTTCTGAGATAATTACAATCACCCCGTAATGCTTTAGTGATTTTGAAATAAGCATAAGATTACAGCATATATGAACTTGAACTGCAAAATACTAACATAATTAATCTGCATGAACACACTGAACTTTGTGACATTTAATAGCTACCCACAAGCTCTAGCATTAGTTAAGTAGGTGTACACATGCACTCAAGATGGTAAAGGACTATAAAACAAGTATCTCGTCAGTGCCTCATTTGATTTTTGTCTAGAAAAAGAAGTATCTGCTGGCTCAGAGTTTAATTGCTGCATGTTTTTCAAATTCACAACAAACTATGCAAATGATAGTCTCAAATCAGAATATTCTGTCTTTTGTCAAATTATTCAAACCCCTCACACATTCTTTTTTAACATAAATGAATTGCCTAGCGCCCATTAATTTTTCAAAAGTAAAACAAAATTGAAACTCAATTTAAAAAAGAGCTATTCCAAACTTTTAAAACAAGCACATATCAATATATATGGAAACTGAAATACTGCATATTAAACACAGAACTGGAATAAAAATACACACTAAATGTTCAACAAAATGGCTTCAAGGAAGCCACTCTTTTTTCCTGGGTGAGGATACTCAGGTGACTACATTTAGTTAGGGACTTTTGTGGGTTTCCTGGGCAAATAATGGCCTCTAATCTCAGTTATTCATGATGAAAAGAAGACAAAGTTGTAAGATGGCATTAAAGGCACATTATCTGCCAACACAGCCTGCTCCAAATGTGATTATTACTTGTAGAACATCAGCTTTAACAAGAAACCCATTTGAAATCACTAGATTTGTTTCATTAGTGTTTGTTCATGGCTAAGTCCTGTGATTGCTGCCTCCCTCTTGTTCTTAATATCATCAGAAAGGCAGCCCTGGAAGAGGAGACACGGTTGTTACAATCCCTGACAAATGGCTTGGGTGATCCATGGGGCTCCATTAATGCATGGGAAGAGCTTTCCTGAAGATGGGTCAAATTAAAGACTAATTCAGAAGTGTCTGTTACTTACCAGAGAAGTCTCTTGGATACAAAAAGGCACTTAAAATAAAAAATTCATTTATCAGTCTTCACGAAACCACTACACTTATACTTACATATTTTTAGTATTTTTGTAGTTATTTACATGTTTTCAGGCATATATTTAAATTTTTTTTCCATGGAGCTCTCTTTACACATTCTGTTGCCCAGCATTACAGTCAGTTGTTGAGGCCAACAGCAGGTCTGAAGGCTTCACAGACCTTAATTTGGACATGGTTAACTTCTATTCGTGAGAAAAGCCCATGAGAAGAAAAACGGTTAGTTTTTACCCATGAAAATATAGTATCAACAGAAGCAAGAAATCTAAAACAATAGAAGGAGAAAAACAGCAACATTTCTGCACCTGGTATTTTTCTGCGTTCTTGAATACTTATGCTATGGGTAGCCAATGGCAGTATATTGTAGTTAATAATAGCCAATGAGTCTATTGTAGTAACTTAGCAGCCAGTGACTATATAACACAAATGATAACATACAGAAGTGTATAAAAAGAAGCTGCTTTGTCAATAAATGGTTTTTTGGCCCTTAATTGAGGCACTATCTGTGTGTACATGTGTCATTTTGGCCACCCCAACAGCAACAGTCAGTCTCCCTTATGCCCAGCAGACAGGAATGGTGCGTGACTGCAAAAGCTGGGGCTGCTGAAAACCAGTGCTTCTGCAGGTCATCCTCACACCATGCTGCTGGCAGAACCTGAAAGCAACAGCTATTACAGTATTTCAGCCACTGAAACATATTTCGTTTCATCTTTTTCCAAAATCCAAAGGGCCAGTAGACACTATCATGGGCTGAATGTTTCCCAAGTAAAGCACAGACCAAGTTTTTGCAGCTGTGCACACAAAGCAAGTCCTGAGAACAGGGGCATTCAGGTGCTGACAGACTTGGCTGTAACAGTGACTGCATAAAGACAACCCTGCATTAACAAGGCATTCAGAGTTCTGGAAGCTGACAAAGAACCTAGAGCACCAGGAGAACTCTGACTAGCCCATGCCACTTCAGGAAGTGGAGGATTGTTGGCTTGTGTGTACTGAATGACACCCATGGGTGCAATGGCACCCAAGCACTGACTGTTGGTTTAACACAACCTGGTTTTTGGTGGGGGTGAGAAAAAAGCTGCTTGAAACTTCTATGTCTGTCACAGAGCCAGTTGCTGAAGCCTCTGACGATGGGCAGGTTACTAGCCCAATTAGAACAGTTGGTAACGCCTCTGTGATGACATATTTAAGAAATGAAAATCCGGACTAAGCTCTCTTTTCTTCTCCCAAGGGGTGATGAGGTAGATGCTGGGGCCCATCCCAGCAGAGCCCTCCTGAGGCCAAGACCGCATGGCTGGGGCCCTTCTGAGGCCGGAGCCACCCACGTGGTGCCGGCGAGGACCATGTGGCTGGGGCCGGCAGGGACCATGTGGCCTGCAGCAAGAGATATGGTGAGCAATTCCCCAGTGCTGAGCCCGGACAAGATCAACCTCTCAACTGTAATTTACAGACACCAACTTTCTTCCAAATCAGAGAAAAAGGAAAAGTGAGGACATGTGAGGAAAACCAACATGGTAGCACCGAGGTCAGTGAAAAAAAGGTGAGGGAGGAGGTGCTCCAAGCACCGCAGCTGATTTTCCTGCAAGCTGTGGTGAGGACTACAGTACAACAAACTGTTTCCCTGTAATTCATGAGGTGCACGGGGGGGTGCAGAGATCCATGCGCAGCCCATGAAAAAGAGCACTCACACTGGAGTGTGTGGATACTGAAAAGCTGTAATCGAGTGAGGAACTCCAACAGAGAGAGATGACCCTTGCTTTTAGAGACAGAGGAAGAGAGCCTTCGCCTCCAAACTAGAACAGCTCATCCTTAAAAGACTGAACCCCATGAACTAAAATGACCCACGCTAGGCAGTTGTGGGAAGACTGCTTGGCCTGTGGGAGGGATTCACATTGCAGCAGGTTCGGGCGGGACTGCTGCTTGTGGAAGTTAAAACCACGCTAGAGAAGTTTGCAGAGAACTATCTCCCATAGGAAGGATCCCACGGCACAGCAGAAGAAACTCTCTTCCTTAAGCGTACTGAAGAAAGACTTTTAACAAGTGAAATACTGACCAAAACCCCATGTTTTGTTTCCTTGTGCGGTTGGTGGAAAGAGGGAGGGACTGGGAAAGAAAGGTGTTCTGAAGATTTGCTTTGGTTCTCATTACCCTTTTTACTTTTAATTCTGTTAATAATAAATCTTCTTTATACTCTTTAAATTTTGAACCTGTTTTGCCTTAAAGTGGTTTTTTTTTCAATAATCCTTAACTCATGAAAATTAAGTTTTCACTTCCCCCTTCTCTGCTCAGCTATAGCAGAGGAAAATAAGTAGATGGTTTTTTCATGGGTGCCTGGCAGTTAGCCACACTGACCTTGCCAGCAAATTTGAGGAGCTGGCCTCTGCCCACTTGACAGCAGGAGACGTATCCTGCGTCTTACTGACACAACTGAATTCCTAAAATAAAAGCCAGTCTGCATGGTTACGTTTTGGAAAAAGGCACAGCATTTGGGATGATTGCTGTTACTCCTCTGATAAATTTTCACTTTAGCCAAAACAAAAAGACAAAACACAAAATGCTGCCATGGCACAACAGCATGGCTCTTACTTGCTCCCTTCTTTACTAGTCAAAGAAGTGGAATGGGAGCGAAGAGCCTCTTTGCTGTCAGTAAGTAAAAGCAGTATCTGCTGAGACCTGATTATCCTACATCAGGACTGGATTATTTTAATGAAGCAAGATTCACATAGAAAAAGGTCCTTAATGACTACGCTCATTCTCATGTCTCAGTGCTGCCTTAGAGTAGATGAAACTCTGAAAGAAGTTTAGAGGGTTTCACCTAGGATCCTCAAGCACTTTCTCTTTCTACATGTTGCATACGGCAAACAGAGAGGTGTAGTCTGTGGCAAAGCTGTAGGGACTCACATGCCAGTGCACCACTCCATACTGACGCCAGGGTTACTGTCACTTTAACAAGCTTCTACTATAGTGCTATTATCATTCAAAGCTCCTTATCATGCCAAGTGCAAATATTATGACTAGCTGAACATCTAGAGTAATCACTGCTGTAACTGTGTACGTGTACTTGTGTTTAATATTGAGGGCTGTTGCTGTCACCATGTTATAAAAACCAAACTGGCATTAACATCAGTGCCGAGGATTTGCATACAGCTGACAGGGATAGAGCCTGGCACATTGCTGGGCGTGCACAGTGCAGGCACTGCCAAGGGAATGTCTGACCAAAACCAGCCAGGACAGAGGGCTCCTCAGCAGCTGCCACTGCGACAGCCAATGGAGCAAAGAGGGGCACAGCAAACAGGCACTGTGCAAAACACTGCTGCCTCTGCAAAGCTAGAAATTGTCTTGTGGTTGCCCCACCCAACAGAATCCAAGTTGAGGCTCCAACATGTCTGGGGCTCTTTCAGGTGGGAAGCAAGGACCCTTTGAGGATGGGCCCGTACCAGATCGCACCTACAACTAACACTGCCTGGGAAGATCTGAGACAATACACAGTCAGCAGCCAGATGCTCAAAGGTGAAGTGCAGGTTCTTATTTTCTTGGAAAGATCTACCAATTGGACTTTGGTAGATTTTTGTAGCATGAAAGCTTCTAAGCTGTATTTATTTACAGCACACTGACACTGGTTCACCCTTGTGAGGTTACTCTGGGACTCAAGGCAAGGGGTGCTGGTCTTGCTTCTGACATGAAGCTTCATCTTCCAGAGTGGCCAATGGTTCCCACTGATAAGAGCAGGGTGTTGGGCATTCCTGAAAATCTCTCCATTGATTTCTCAGTGCCTCAATGTGTAAAACCATAACATCTTACTGCCTAGGAGACTGCAAAGCTCAGACAAGGTAGAAAAGAAGAGATACAGTAACTGCAGTGGCCCCCAACAATTTCTTTAACAAAAGCACTGCAAAACTGTCCTAAACATGCAGAGCTCTTGTATCACTGTTCAAACGGTGAAGTATTGCAAAAGCTTGTGTCAAATTGATGGCAGAGTTAAATGCACCAACTTATATCAGAGGCAAACCCACTGTCATTAACTAGGCTCTGCTGACAAATGTTGATTGCTGCAGTTCCAATTTCTTACAGAACAAAGGAAGCAGAATGTTCTGTTAATGTTTAGTAGGATCACAAAAAACTATATAATTGGCACACGATCACTTTAGGAACACCTTCCATTACTGACAGCAGCATGTTACTACAGCTACATGGATTTTCAGGAATTTGCTCTCCAGAAGGAAAAGGGCACACAGTGAAAGAGCTGGACTGGAACAAGGAGGAAGGAACATGTGCACCCTGGGTATCTGTAACAGAATATGGGCTCTACCACAGATACACTTGTTTTTGCTGGATTGTTTCAATCTTGCTTTTCACTGGCACTAAATTCATCAATATGAATAGACAAAGTCAAGAGCCCTCAACAGTGGCACTAATTAATTTTTTTTTCAGTGATATTAAATCCTAAATCAGATTTTTCAAATTGCTGCTTGGATCACTTGTGCTGGTACCAAACAATCTGAATTATTCATAACAACAGCGCTAATCAAATTCTGAAAAGCCTGGTGACCCCCTGCTCCTGCCTGATAACTGGGAAGTAGTACTAGTGAGGGCAGGAGGTTGCAAGATTAAAGTTAAAGAGGTTCAGGAGGAAATTGAAGCCAGTGATGCTTTATGTGGCTACATTGTGCTAAGAAAGCAAGCCAGCAGACTGACTCTCCTACAAAAGGAGAGGGAATTTGCATAAGTTTCCAGTGCACAACATCCAGAAAGGAATTGCTCAGGTGTAATATATAAAACCACAGCTATATTTTGCTAACATTTTTATATAGACAAGTCTTTGGGGTATGTAGGTGGATATTCACAGTGCTAAAACACAAGTGCATTATTTCTAATTACTCTGGGCACATAATTCTGAGCACAGCAGTAACAAGTCCTAAAAAACAATCACCGTTGCTATATTCCCTATCTATGAACAGTAGCAAATGTCTACTCCAAGAGGTAAGGCACTTCTAGGGAATTTTTTTATTTGCAAACAGATAGACAAAGCTGCATTGACGACAAGCTCCTTTCAATTTCCTAATACAGCTGCACACAGGCACCACAATGCTGCACCCCCTTATATCTGTGGTCATTTGGTCTGTGATATCACCCAGGGTGACCTAGCAGAGGACACTGGGTATCAAACAACACTAGAAAGTGCAAGAGAAAGAAAAATGGCTATTTTAAATACAGGCACCATCCCATTCTAGAAGGGCACTTAAAATCAGAATTTCCTAACCATGATAGTAATTGAAGTTCAACAGGACAAGTATTATATAGTGAACATCACTAAGTATGTTTTATATGAAGATTAGATCTAATAAGACACTTGTCATATATTCCACAACCACCACATGATTTTTCGAAACAGATTTATTGAGGGTGACCAGCTGTATAAGAGACAGTGTGACCTGTAATACTGTAGTTAAAGAAACATTATCAGCTTCAAAAAACAGTGAAATTACTGTATCTATTATGGGTACAAATGGTGACTAACTGTTATAACTGAACTACAGCAGCAAAGGGAAAACTGTTCCTTTCTTTAAGTGAGCTTTGCTGTACATTTGACAGCAGCTTGTGTCTAGATGGGTTCAGAGTTTTGCCTTTGATAGCTGTCTCAGGCAACAGCTATCTGGGGTTGTTATGCTCATATCCCTTTACTTCTTCTTGGCAAAAGACTCTTAGAAGCATCAGTGGGGATGTAGAATAAAGCTTTTATATTTTAAAATTACATATTTTAAAATAACTCTGTTGGGGTGTCTATTTTAAGGATGTTCTGTCAGTTTCAAAGACAAAAATTTGCAGGGATGGTAAAGCTCTTGTGCTCATGCTGAAATTACACACATACATACACAGAGATTACATACCTATATTTATATATGCGTACACACAGAGGTTAATAATCAAACTACTAAGTGCAATCTAACTTCAGACTTTGGTTGTTAAGAAAGCATCCCGAGTGCTAGAGGTACAGTCATTTGGCCAAGTAACTAAGAAAAGATGTAGCTGTGAAGCTGGGCTCTGAGGTGATTTGGTTTCTCCAGGCTTTCTGATAGCTGTCTGCAACAAGTATAGCAGGTCATGACAGGCCCTTAATGCAACGTTCTGATCAGTGCAAGAAACCAAGTAATGGTTTCTAAAAACACAGTTTTTGTGTATAAAACTGTTTTGGAATAAAACTGTCCTAATTTCATTTTTAGGCATGTCTCTAATTTTTTTTTCATTAATGAAAATCCACACTTTTAGGTTTCATAGCTTTCAAAGAAAACAGTTGCCAGCGTTGATCGCTATAAATGTACACTGCCAGCATGATACCATTATCACCTTTTCTTAAATTAATATCAGGTAGTTTACTCCATCTCTAGCATATATCCTGAGACAATCCGTTTAATGGCCTATGCAGGTGACCTGCCAAAATCAAGACAAATTGAGCATGACAGCCAGAAGGTTACCTTATGTCTCTTCTAAAGCCTTAATTTAAGTTACATTTAATTCAGAAAATCCAATTTTTCTATATTCAAAGCTCTTCATAGCATGATTAATTTCACCTACTCTTTTTCTCCTTCACTTAAATTTCCTGTTTCAGCTGACCAATAAATTTGCTACCTTCTCTAATTCCAGTAAAGGAAGTTTTCTATGGACTGTTGTCATGATATTGTAGTTTACATACAAATGCTCCAAGGAAGCCATGCATTCACAGATGGCTTTCCACTCATTATGACAACCAGCTCACTTATAAGCCTGTAAGGCTCAAGATAGAGAAAAGTATTCCATTTGCACTGGGAACATGCAGAGCTCATATACTATTTAAAGAGATACTGTGCAGTTCCTTTTTGCTACAGCTGCAAAACCACATGGGCATAATAATTTCAGTGAAATGTCATCTGCTGACTAGGTAGATACCACAAAGACAGTGCAGCTGTTCAGAATAAGGTCCAGATCCATAATCATATCTATAAGCTTTTGATTTCAAGGGGCTATTAACTGCAAAAAGTCTCTATGGGTCTGCACACCAGTAAGACGATCTCTTCCCACTCCTGCCACAAATGCTTATCGTGACTTTTGTCATAACACTTAAGCCCCATCCTTTTCTTCACCCATGTGTGAACAGAGGAAAGGGGGACAAGCCTTATCTACAATAAGGGCTTGGGGAGTTTGGTATTAATTTGTGCTAGTTAATTTCTTGGAGAGCTGAGGAAGAGAGGGAAATGCAAAAGCACTCTTTTTATTAAAGGAAGTTGGAAGACAAGAAGTGGGACACCTTCTGTAATCCTGAAGGAGGGCTCCCAGCTGGGAAAGGGTGTCCAGAGGGAGGCAGCACCCGTGGGAGGCAGAGCCATGGTGGAGTTGCCATCAGGCTCGTACGTACTTAGCCTCCTCCATTCCTGCCTTCTGCACAGTTCCCCACTCTCTCTTTCTTATGTACTCCTCAAATTCATTTCATTTGACATTCTTGCCCCAATCTCTATGATTGTTCTCTTGAACTCTGCTCACTGCAAGATCTGGGCTCAGTCCTGACACGTGCTGAGCTCCCCTGGGAAATGCCCCATAGCAAGAGAAGCCGGCAAGCACCAATCCAGAGTTCTGCAGAAGGGCAGAACCCCACCGTCAGAGAAAAAACTCAGCAAACAAATCTCTACTAACGTTTCTTCACAAGTTAGGTTAGCTGATCCTTCCCTACTTGCCATACAGTTACCCTGATTTTACACTGCAAGCTAACTACAAGCCCTAAGAACCGTACAAGATACAAGTAACACAGTGATGCCCAGGACATCATAATATAGGAAAATCCTTCAGTGCTCAGTGTTATCAGAGCAGTGACTAAGGATAGGTGATCTGCCAAAAGAGACATCCAGAAATACAACCTTATTGGCAAAGAACATAAACATCTCATCTCTAGAATGATAAGACAGACTCTACATTTTACCTTTCCTATTTAAAGTTTGCCTCAAAACTTCATCCAGCTAGAAATACAGACATATTTCTATGAAGAGTTAATGGCCATGAAGTGTCCACTCATGCAGTATTAGCAATCAAGACCTTTCTTACAAAGCTAGCTGTCTGGCAAGCTTCAAATGTTTTCCATGGGCAATCCCAAATGTTTAACCTCTTGCTTTTTCTGCCATATTAACAGTAACTGTGTCACACATTTAAATGACCCCTTTTTCTGTGACCTATCATGTCTGCCTAGTGATAGAAGCACTTTGTAGAGTCTGTGAACCACTATTTTGAAGCAACAAGCAAAACACACACACAGTGGCATAAACATGTATGTTTTGGAGAAACCCAGGAAACATTTGGCTTGCACAATTTCGTATTTCTAGCTTATCTGTCCCTAAACAGCTCACAGACAGTGCATAGGTCTATATTAATACATACCATAATGCATTTTATTCTGGATGACTGATAATGAGATTATTGCTCATACACCAAAAGCAAGACATCCAAAATTGTATCCATTTATTCCTAAGGAACAGAATGATTGTCAGAGCCTAATGTGTTTATCAACACGAGGCTGAGCCAGAGAGGTTAACTTGATACAGTTCTCGGAGAATATGATTGTGTCACATGATCCACAGTCAGCATTCCACAGAGCAACTGTCTATAAAAAGGACACCCAATCTGAGAAGTGATTCTCTTTGAAGCAGCACCTGCAATTCACAGGGACGTTTCAGGACCTTGTGACTAACAGAGCAGTGAATCTGAGGTGGGTCATAGACCACAAACTGTAGCTCCGGAATGTTCATTTTCCTTCTGCTTGCTCCTTAGTCAGACAACAGCAGTTAGGTTTCCATGTTTCCCTGCCATAGGTGGGCCTGAGTGAGCCAGTAGAAGAGGTTGTTTCCTCCCTGTGGGACACGGTCCCCCCAAAGGGTTTAATTCTCCCTAATCTGACCCCAAGGAGCCTCTTTGCTACAAATCCTGACATAGTAGTCCCTACTGTGTGTTAGAGAGACCAAGGGGTGAGCAGGTAGGGAAGCCAGATTCCTCTCTCAGTGAAAGCATCTGATCCAAAGTCTTCTCCAGTCAAAAAAGCAGCTCTTGTGGTATTTCACGGAGTTTGGATCAGACTTGAAGGACAGGGCTGATAGGCAGTAGCAGGGATGACGGGCTGGGCTGTGACCATCTCCATGGAGAACAAGAGGCCTTCTCAAGGACTGTCAAGTATCAATATGAGCACATCCATCACTATTTCCCACTTTAAACTTTACTTTTAAGAGAGTGTTTGTATTTGCCAAGCCACAAACTGCAGTAGCCACAGTGGAGATTCCATCAGCAAACAATGACAAGATGAAGATATCACGAGAAGGAAAGCCAAGAACAACCACAAGGGCACGCTCCTAATTCAACAATGCACCACAGAAACACATCTGTCAACCAGTATTGCAGTTTTAAGTAATCAGTGCAACTAATTATCACTAATTGTCATATAGTTTCTGTCTTGCTGCTAATACATTTAGACTTGCTAATCAAATCAAACTATTCCAACTTGCTGTGCTGCTTCCAAATAAACATTTCAGCAAGGACAAAAAATGAAGTGGTTTTTTTTGTTTGTTTTGGGGGTTTTTTGGTTGGTTTTTTTGTTCAGTTTCGAGGTGGGTTTTTGGGGAATTTTTTATGGGGGTTTTTTTTGGTGGGTTTTGTTTGTTTGTTTGTGGTTTTTGTTGTTGTTGTTATGGCTGTTTGGAGAGGCCAGTGGCCTTTTTTTCATTTATTTCACACTGCAACAAAACTAGTAGAAAATGCCATCAGGAAGACTATTTGGCACTCTGAATGTTTTCATTTAGGAGCCAGAGCATGCTCACATCCTTCCCAGAAGTGCAGGTGAGCAGCACCTTTACAGGATGCCCGTGTGGGTAAACTGATAAACTGAAGCCCTGGATTCAGTTTCCAGCCCTGCTGCAAACTTCCCCCCACATCCTCAGTTGCCTTGCTAAATACCTCTGAGCCTCAGCTGCCACTCTGTGGAAGTGGAACTATAATCTGTCTTTGTCTAAACTGAAAGCTCTTCAGACAGAAGTTCTCCTCTGCATTTCTGTGCCTGGGTTAACACCAAGAGATTCCTAAAAGGTTTCTGGAAGCTCCTTTAATAGAAAATAATTGACATGTGGTTTCCAAAACTGCAATTACATTTGCAAATATATGATTTTCCTTCACAAAGAAAAAAGAGAAACTAATGGAACTTCTTCCTTTGAAAATTGCACCGTTCTTTACATTTTTAATAGGTTCCCATTCTACTGGAGACTTTCACGTGTGCCAGGGATCTGCATGGTCTGGAAAGGAGTTTCAGGCCGGTGAACAGGCAGTTCCAGAGTACTGATGCTGCTGGACTGAAGTGAACTTGACTATTCCACCCAGAGTCCTGCACAACACAGAAGAAAATTTGCTATAGGCATACACTGAACACTGACACAATGTTGGAGCTTATTCCCCAAATTACCAATATAGTCCTGGGAAATCTTTAAGATTCCTGAAAGATCAGACTCTAAGACCCTTCCTTGTTTTTGAGGACTTTCTCCCATCCTAAATCCAACCACTTCCAGGTATGCAGCCAATCGCTTTCCGAGGGAAAACCAACAGCTAGTAGTTTGTCTTGTGTCACAACAGAAAAACATGTCCTCAAATGCTGTCAATCAGTCCTGCTCCAAAACCTTAGCCACTGTTTTTACAAATTCAAATCCAGAAAAAAACCACAGTTAATGTAACAATGGAACAGGATTTCGATATTTAGTGGTGCCTAAAAAGCAATAACCAAATTAACTTGCAGCTACCATTAGCTGCCAGCTTAGCACAAACATCTGACGCTCCTAACAAAAAGAAAGAAAACAACTAAATATTTTATACCAAAGAAGGCTTAGGATTTTAATTAATGTTTAGACTTTGAAGTTGCAAACAGCTACTTGTAACAGAGTTTACAAAGGCCATTTAAAATTGTGGTGTTGATCGAGATATCAAGGTACTTTCACAAAAGGCAGTTCATTAGCAGTAAACATTCATAACTGCCAGGTTTTCCACATACAAGAAGAAGCACCTGGAGGCTACTGAAGCAAACAGTAATCACAAAGATTTAACATTGTGACAAGATGATCAAAATTAGCTTAATGTAGTAATAAAAAAAAAAATCTGACATTCTTAAGAAGACTTCAGTATGCCCAGAAATCGCAGTCTGATCTATTCTCCCCTAAATTAATTTAAAACAGTTGTTTCAGGATCTGAAATCTCCGAGGAAGCCTGAGTGTGCTCAAGAGGCACTGGCACTGCACAGAGCAGAAAATGCTGATAAGCTGCAGCCCAGTTCTGTAGGGCTTCTGTAGGCATTTCCTAAGAGGTGCTACACATCCTCAGCTCTCTGCAGTCCACAAAAGAATGAGGATGTGAGGATGTGATCATCTTCCTGATGCTTGACATGGACAAGACCAAACCTGGGGCTGTGGACAGATCTATCCTGCACTTTGAAGAGCCAGACTAAGCATCCATTTGGAGATGCAGGGTGTATGTATTTAAAGTCTTTCTAAAGTGTCACATTAGTTGAGTGTACAGCTCAACCCTCCAACTGTACTTACCTGCTGGTTCCAGCTAGGAAGCAGAAAATTTCTTGTGCTACCAGAATACACTTATGAAGGAACTGAAACTCAGAGAGGTGTGGGGAGAGGTAAGATAGAATTGAGCTACAGGCTGTGGGACACGCCTGCAGAATGCCATGGCAGCACAGAGAAGCTTGTCTCTGCCTGACCTTGGCAAGAGGAAATGCCACACAGCAGAGCCCTGCAGAGAGGAGCCTGCTGGAAGCTGACAGACACCTGAACGCCATGTGATCGCTCCCATATAAGGACTGAGAGAGTGTGCTGCTGATATAGCAATGTGTGATAGGTCGCTTAATGAAAAATACCATAAGGAAATACCATGTTTTGAACAAGTGTATTAAAGCAGCTTGTTTCTCTCAATAAATGTCTCAGATGCCCTGCTGGTCTGAGTCTGTGCCTCGGTCATTACAGAGAGAGCTATGCACCCAAGTACCAGTGCCAGAACTACCAAGGTAAAGACAAAACTTCACAGGACTTCATTTGGACATCAATTCCTTGCTTCCAGTCCACCAAAACCAAATAAAGTCTATGAAACGAGCCACAACAGCAATATTACACTTCAGCAACACATAACTTCCAGAAAAGTAATATTTTTTACCTAGATTCTATATCCTAATACCACCTAAGTATGTAGAGTTGAGATTCAAGAAGTTTATCAAGGAACCCTTTCAACTATGTAAATCAGAGCCAAATAAAAAACAAAACCCAAACTTCCTCTGGTGGACAGTCATGCATTCCATCAGGAATGAGAATAACCTAAAATGTGAGAAACAACTGGAGCTATTCTGGCTTTGAGGAGGAACCAGCACAGTGGATGAGAGTTCACAGATGAGTGGGTACAAAGAAACTGTGTGGGAAGGAACAAGAGCACACACATCTGTCAGCTCTATCAGACTTCAGCTAGAACTCCAGCATCAACAGATACCCCATGGATTTTGCATGACTTGCTGAAGGTCTTTGCAACTGTAAATTACCACACTGATTGCACCAATGTATACCTAAAAATCCCTAATTCTGGGAGACAGAATATGGGTAATAGTCCTAATTTGATTCTTTTTTTGGTGATTTTTCAGGTAAAAATTGAAGTGCAATTTAGTATTAGTTACTAACACAGTTAAAAATAGTTAACTGCTACAGAACATTGTGTGAAAGAAAGCAATCAAATGGAAAGATTTTACGTGACAGATCTGTGGGATTTATTCATTCTGCAGCATGCTGCAAACTTATCAGTAAAATACCAGGATGCCATTGCATTACATGCGACATTGCTGATCTGTGCACCATATGCTGCTAAATAATAGAGCCCAGTTCTGCTTTCCTAAAGAATAGTTTGGGATGAATGAAAGCCATTATCCTGCACAGGTCTCTGATTTGCCAATCCATACCCTGAGGGAACAAATAACTTCTTTCTGTGAAGTTAGCTTTGGGTGACTCAGCTCCCTAAGCCAGCCCATCCATTTAAAAATGGGAAAGGAGGCTGAGGTGCCTCCAGCACCCAGCTGAAGTACACACAGCATGAAACCATCAAAACAATTAAGGGATCTTACAGACCCAAGCCAACACGCCAGCAACCAGAATATTCTTTCCAAGTCACATCAACACTGGGCCTCTTCTATACCTTGTTCCTCCCTTTCTTTTCACTGTCACAATTAAATTAAGTTTTTGCATAGCTACTAAGTGGTCAGTTGCTCTGCTGCCCTTACTCAGTTAGTAGCTAGATGGAGAACATAGATAGTAAACTTACTGAACAACAAACAGTCTTTTAGACCTGTATCTGCAGCATGCTACACCTGTGGCCTTAACTCTGGCTGGCAAATCACTCTGCACGCAAATAATAACACCAAGCCAAAGTCCTGCAGGTTCCAGAAAACATTTGTTTCATTCATGAGGTTCTCAGAGTGGCTTCCTCCAAGAAGTAAAGTCAGCCTGGAGCTTTAGAGGGGAGGAAATTGGGGTGCTTGGCCCAGTCAATACGAGGGGGTTCCCACTGCCACTGTCACCAAGACCCCAGGGAGGAATTAAAAACCTGTTCCATTTCAAAATTTTACCACCCTGTGCTAATTCCATTTTAAAATGCAAAATACAGTTTTACAATACCTTTCTGTGTTACTTTGAACCTTCTGTGCAATTTCAACAAAACTTGACAGAAGGGTTGATATCCTGAGGGTATTAAGTTATCAGCAAGCTTCACAAAAATGTGAGATTCACTATTTGGATTAACTGAAGGTCAAGCACCACAGATGACTTCTCAACAGGCTCTAGAAAATTAGTATTTGAGAACACCTTTGTATGCCCGTCTCTGCAAAACCTTGAACCAGAGTGTGCCTCTTCCTTAAGCACCAATATAAGGCACAAACCTATCAAACTCTAGTGTTCACAGTGTTTATGCTCACAGAACAATGTATATAAGAAAGTAAAATTGCCACAGGAACATAAGGCCTAAATATCACCTGCTCTGCATTTGCAGCAAGTTGAGACCCACACCATTTTGGTCGCCTGACTTAACTGAGCCACGTTTCTAAAATGTTTTGAAGGTCAACAATACAGAAAAACTTCCTGCAATTTCTGTTAAAAAAAAGCAAAACGACACCTCTTATAATTCAATTTCCACACATGCAGAACTTGGCCTTGGAAACATCTGTTTGCGGAGTTAGTTCTGCCTCCAGGTTCTCAATCAGATGAAACATCTCTTTGCTCTCCTTTGCTTTGCAGCACCAATGTTTTACCCTTATCTGAAACTTTCCAGGTCACTGCTTGACTTTTAGCTTTACCACTGGGGTTTTCTTAATCTAAGTCAAACTCTTTCGTATGTTTGAGTATCTCACAGAGTGGATGGAAACATATTTTCCCATTTTAAACCCATACTGTCTCAGCTGTCAAGGACTGATCTGTAGCCCACTGAAGGCAGTGAGAACTAGTCTAACTGGTAAGGAAAATCCAGCCAAATCCAGGCTGTGTGCCAGGGACCTTTCCGCTGACTTAAAATGACTTTGGATCTGGCTGTGTCTTTACTGGTGGCAACACTGACTAAATCTGAAAAGGAAAGAGGAACAGGGTGAAGGTAATTGGGAAAAAAAAGTCACTTCTGAGTATGTTCCTTGGGCAGTTTCTACAAATGTATTGAATTTTAAAGAGCACCTGTCCTACTGTCTGTTGTCCCTTCCCAACCAGAAAACCCTAGGGGCTGCTGGACTAAGGCCAACCCTGGAGACAGGAACTTCGCTGATCATGGATTTGGGGACAGGGACCAGAGGTGCTGTTGTGATTGGTCCCTTCTGGGACAACACACACATGGGATTGTAGGTACAGACAGGTTTCAACAGAAGCTTAGTCTGCTTTGTCAGGCACACTGGGACACGGTTGAGAGCTTTTGGAAATCCAATTCTGCATCATTTTCTCCACAGCAAAATGCAGATGTGTTGAGCCAGAAAAGTAAACACGCTGACACGTTTCTGAGCAGAACTGCACTTCATAGAACTGCTCCTTATGCCACAAAGAACACAGCAACAAGCACACTGGAGAGACAAGGCACCTACAGATGTAGAACTGCACTGAAACCCTGAGCCTCTGTGTTCTTTGCAAGCTTCTGACTGTAATCCTGTAAAGTTAGCTTTACACATGCACAACATTTCCTACCCCCTGCTGTGGTTAGTGGAATTTCAGCTTGAAAATTACATTCTGTTGCATCCTCTATAGACTCTTTATACTTGAAAATACCCTGTCTCCAAAGCGATTCACATCACACTGCACAGATATAAAATTCTAGAATGATGAAACAGAATATTTACTTCTAACTACTAACTAGTCTAATAAAATCAGATGGAGAAACAATGAAAAAAAAAGAGTCTGGTGTAAACCTTCCTTCAGTTCTTTCAGACTGTGAGAGAAGTGAATTGAATTCTGTTAAAATCCCATTTTTACTCATACTGAGCCAAGTTCTCCATGAGCATAAATGTACAGATTTCACAACATTTTAAACCTGCAGAAAATATGACCCATCCCTGAGATGTCCTTGTGGATTCAGATATCCCACTGGTAAAAACAAGATTACAGGAGGGCAAAGAGCAAATTTCAAGTACCCCCAACCCCTGTAAATATTGTGGTCAGTCTAAAAGCAGTTCCACATTACAGCACTCTGCCAACTTCTGCGGAGTTATTCCTGCCATACATCAGACTCAGACTCTATATTAAGCTCTTTGCCTCAAAAATTCATAAAAGACCAAGTCACAGAGTTAAACTCAACATGTCCTTAAAAAAGGCAGTACCAGTGCCTGGATAGCCAATGAAAAAAAAAACCAAACCAAAAATCAAAGCAACTGTGTACTATAAACCCTAACCACATAGTTCTGTGAATTTTACAATACAGTGTCAGTGATCAAGAAATGACTGGATGTGGCACTTCATGCCGTGGTGGTGTTGACAAGTCAAAAGTTGGACTCAATAATCTTGGAGCTGTTTTCCAACCTAATTCATTCTATGATTCTATGATTTTATGATTATCAGCCAAAGCATGTCACATGCTGAAACAATTATGGTAGGGGAGATAGTTTCAACTGGTTCTTCCTCTGTACTAATTATTTTTAACAAACAGTTTTTAATATTTTTGTGGTTCTTTACACTTTCAGAAGGCTAGAGAAATATTAACCAGTTAGTCCACAATCTCAAACTACTCCACTGAGGCACCCTTTCATTAAACTGATAAAAACCTTCACCAGTTTCACCTGCATGAAAGAAAACTTCCGATCCAGTAAATTATGGGAGGCTAGGCAGAGCCTGCTGGTCCTGCAGAATCCCACAAACACAGCTTTTAAAATACACTCCTACTTCTTCCATCATTAGGAGTATTAAGATGAAATAGCTTTAAACCCTGAACCTCCAAAGCTAGCAGACTCTGGCACTACAGTTCAGAGGGTAAAACAGTATCTTAATACCCTGTGTTCATCACATTTTTTCTGGGCACTGAGAGGGGAGAACAGGAAAGGAAGAGGGATAAGTCTGGACTCTCAGGCTTGAACCGACAGACACAGAGGAGATAAAGTTTTTCATCAGAGTTATTGAGGGAAGGTGTCATCTTTTTCAGTTACCATCAATACCCCTTTTTGTCAGGCTGACCTTTCAGTGTATGTTTGTCTTGGTTTGACAGATAGGTGTCTGCTAAGGAAGGCAGGAGCCTCCCTTGGAATGGAAGATGCAACCGCCTTCCCTCCAAATTATTATAATTTTGAAATAAAGGGGTTTTCAGGCAAAGATATGAGGAGTAGGAATAACAGTTCTTTACTAACATATATAAATATATATATACAAAACAAGGCAAACAAACAGCAGTAACTATGGCAGTAACAACAAACAGGAACAGAACTCAGTGACCCTTCACCTCCGCAGGGTGGGTGCGATGGTTCCCCCGCGGCTGCAGGGGGCGCTCCGGAGGGAGCGCGGGGCCCACGCGGCAATGGCGGCCCGGGATCCCGGGAAGGGATGGAGGAAAAGCTTCACAAACCCCCCGGGCCGCCGGTCCCGGTCCCCAGCCGGACCCTCGGGGACAGCGGGCTGGGCAGCAGGGGATAGCACAAAATCCCGGGTGGTAGACGAGATGTATCAGACTCGGGGCCCCGGGAGGTCCCGGCAGGCAGGGCGAGCGGAGCTACCGTGTAGCGAAGGCTCCCAGCAGCAGCAGCAGCAGCAGCACAGGACCGGCGGGAGGGACAGGCGGGCTTAGGATCCCCGAGGAGTCCCCAGTAGAAGGAAAAGCAGGAGAAGGCAGGAGCCTGCAGCGATGGCGAATTCTCCCCACAGCCTCCTTCCCCTCTGAAGGCCGAGAGAACAAGAGCTCAAGGGGTGGCACCCAACCCCTTTTTGCAGTTCAATTCTCGCGGCATCTCTGCCCCACACACAAGACAACCCCAGGTGAAAGAGGCCAGCCGGACCCCTCCCCCTGTGGCCACATCTTTTGTTTCTCTTAAGTATACAGCAATCGCTAGCAATCACTGCCCCTCCCGAAACATGTATGGGGGAAAATTCCCAAAGAGAAAAAGAAAACAAAAAAAGAGAGAACTCCTAAAACCCCAACAATGTTGTACCAAGATTACATCACACTTGCTTTCTTTTCACTTTTCCCCTCCCATTTTCTGTGCCATCCAAACTCAGAGAAGGATAGAAAGACAGACAGACAGACAGATAAATAGATAGACAGACAGACACAGATACACAGATAGGTAAGTTGGACTTTACTTCTGTCTCTTACTGGCAGAAAGAAGAAATGAGGATTAAAACACTACATGTTGCTGCTTTCCTTTACGACAGTGTTAAACACTCTACCCAAGATTATTAATAGCAGTTTCACAAGCTCACTCATTCACTTTCCAGCACGCATCTGTACAAACCATGCCATCTTCTGGCAGCTAAAAAAGAAATACCAGTGTCAGAACTTACACTGTCACCTCCATCTCCGTGTAAGGAGTGCTCTCCTCATGAGCCTGTATCTGAGTGCAGCACTGCACTCTGAAAAAATGTTTCATGGCTCTTCAGGTGTTTCATGGCTCTTCGTGGCTCTTTCAGGTACCACAATCCCCATGAAAAATGAAGTACCAGAAACAATCTGATTTACTGTGAAATAACAACTCTGTCCTACAAACAGAGCAATCTGTGCTTTGAAAGTCTCTGTATTCAACTTATTATAAAAACACTCCTGTGACTGATGTCATAAGAACTAGAACAGAAAATAATTTTGAAATCAGTTTCTTAGTATGACAAAAGCATCTGTCCATCAAGAAGTTTATGACAGCTGGAACCAGCTCCCCACATGACGTAAAATAGAGAATGCCCAACATGTTAAGGTACCCTTTCATTCCTTTACATTTTTTTTTCTGTATTCTGCAGAAATAGTTCCAAACATTATGGCTCACAAACAAGTAGCTGCTATGTGTTTTCTTTTCTTGCAGCCAGCCAGGGCTCCTCAGTATCTCTGCAGGTCACTGATTTGCTTGGATAATAAAAGATTGGTTGTTTGCTTCCACTTTGTCTACTGGAAAGTTGTTCCAGAACCTCATTCTTCTTGTCACTTTGAGACTAACACAATGTCCAGCCTTCATTTCTACTGTAGTTGCAGTAAGAGGACCACTGTAGAATGTACCCTTACACACTTTGTACCTCACAAGTTTTAAATAAATGTTTGTTACTCCACAAGAACCCCACTACACACTAATCCATCAGCATCCACAGTTCTCTATTAATTCTGTGATGTAGCCATGTGTTTCTATGCAGACTCTTCACTGTGGAGAAAGTGTCATGCCATTGAAAAACGTGCTGACAGCAGGAAATCATGGCTGTGTGTCAGGCAAGAATTCTATAAGATCAGATACACCTGCAGCAGCTGAGGAATTCCTGGGTAAAAAACAGTCACTTATATTATCATAGAATCACAGAATGGTTTGGGTTGGAAGGGCCCTGAAGATCATCTTGTCCCACCCTCTCCCATGGGCAGGGATACCTTCCACTATCCCAGGCTGCTCCAAGCCCCGTCCAACCTGGCCTGTAGCACTTCCAGGAATGGGGCATCCACAGCAACCAGCGCCAGGGCCTCACCAGCCTCACAGCCAAGAATTTCTTCCTAACTTCTAATCTAAACCTACTCTCTGTCAGTTTGAAGCCATTCCCCCTTGTCCTGTCACACCAGACCCTTACAGTCTCTTTCCATTTCTCTTGCAGGTTCCCTTCAGGTGGAAGGCCACAACTGGGTAACCCCACAGCTTCTGTTCTCCAGGCTCAGGAATCCCAATTTTCTCAGCCTTTCCTCAAAGCAGAGCTGCTCTAGCCCTCTGATCATCTTGGTGCCTCCTCTGGACTTGCTCCAACAGCTCCACTTCCTTCCTGTGCTGGGCCTCCTGGGCTGGAGGCAGCTCTGCAGGTGGGGTCTCACCTGAGCAGGGCAGAGGGGCAGAATCCCCCCCTCCCGTGCTGCTCACAGCACAAACCCTTTACCATTAGGTCACAACCCAACCTGTGCAACCCAACCATAAGGTCACAACCCAACCCAGCATGGTGAGAGGACGCACCATTGGCATTTTGATCCCCTACCCAGCTGCTACACAGCTCCTTGTAGCACTGAAGGTCAGCAGTGGTAAAGTTCTGGATGAAAGAATGCTACTGGCTTTTTAAAGAGAATATTACAAGACCACTCATTTGTTCCCTTGTTTTGTAACAGCCAGTATTATTTAACATTAAAAAATGGCACTACTATGCTCTCTTTGAATTATATTTGCTGACTTTTCTATAGTGAGCAAAACATTCAGAGTAAACTAACTAAAGTAAGTTTCAACTGTGTTTAGGAAGCTCACTGATTTTTTTGGGTCTTGTGTACTGGATAATACTACGAACATTAGGAATTTGAGAGGAGATACAATAATTCCTACTGAAAAAGGGAAGTGGTGGTATTTTCTTAAGAAATATAAGGATTTCAAAAGTGCCCCTCTAATGTTCTATCCAAGCAAGATGTCAAAATCAATGGACACAAACTTCTGTTAACACAGGCAAATTAAGTGCAGACTGCAACCCAAAATACTATAATGTTGTGGAAGAGACTTTCACCTTGAGGGACCCTGTTCCCAGCCACAGTGGGATATAAGTCTTATATCTGAAATAAGAAAATAAAAGCTTTAAGTAGTATTCCAAAATTTCAATAGACCTGAAATTGCCCAGATCTTAGGGATCAGAATAACGTGGGAAAAGATAACAGGCGTTGGTTCTTCATTACCATTATGCAGAATACAGAGGAATGCAGTTGATATACCCATGCCCACAAGCAGGGAAACTGCTTTCCTCCCTCTCCTCCATTCATGGCCTGGGATATCATTATAAAGACAGAAGGGCCAGAGTAGAGTAGTGCTGTTGAAGCATCAGAGGAACCCACCAGCAAAGAACACATATTGGGTAGATCCCCATTAATCACTGCTTTCAAGTCAGGAGCTTATTTCTGAAGGACATCACCCCGTGATCTGATGAAGGCAGATCTTGTACTTTGTTTCACAGTGCAAAGTAATTCAGGAGTGGACCAAGTGGATTCTGTTGGGATTAAACTCAACAGCAGAGCACACTTCTGGAGCACACGCAATGTTCCACACAGTAACAGCCATTCAGTCCTTGGGATTAGACTAGGGATGGTTAGCCTGAACCTTTGGGATGGGTACAGTGTCCTCGGCACCCACTGTTCTGCTCTCCAGACCTTCCACTATACTGCACAGTGGCATAACCACCACCCTCCTATGAACTCCAAAAGACCAAAGAAAGCATCGCTTTGTGTTTCAATCTAAAAATCCTTCAGGGTGAAAGAGACAAAGCCACGCAGCAAAGACAGAAGCCAGAGGGGAGCCAGTACAGCTACCAGTGACTGGCAGAAATTCAGTTTTCACTGTACAACTACTTGTCCTACTCAGACAGCATTATAAACACCCACATTAAAAACAGATCATCTCAGTCCTAAGGAAGTGACAGCATGAGATGCCACCATCTCTCAGCACTTTGTATTTTCTGCCTTGCTCAGCTGAGGTGGGTTTACCTACCTAAACAAAGAGAAAGAGAGGTTCCCTCATGCATTTTGCTAGATCAGCTTTATGTTACACCTCCTGGAACACAAGTGAGGGAAGCAAAGTGACGCATCCATTCTGGGAGTTAAAAGTAAGTTATTTCAATACTGAAATTATTGAGCTTGAAATTACCACTCTGAGGTGGGACATCGTCACTCTAAATAGACGGTTATTCAAACATTTTAACATGGACAACTGAATACAGGAATGCAAATAATGACACTCCAGTAAAGGAAAATCAATCACACCTCCAGTTATAGCTGGTAATTAAAAATAGATGTAGTATATTAGCCTTGAGAAATAAAAATGCACAGCATTTTGACAACTGCTGATTTGATATTACTGATTGGCATTTTGACACTACTGATTTGAATCACATTCAAACTCAGCTTCCTGCACATTTCCTGGGTACACATTCAGCAAAAGCTTGTTCCATGAAAGACTGTATGAACATCAAGCAAATAAACAAAGAAAGAGGGAAAAGTGTGCACAGGAGTATCAATCCTCATCTTAACACCCCTTCTAGCATTAAACTTGCAGAACAGAATTCCTGCCTATCATCATTAGCTAATTAATCTTAAAATGTTCTCTTCTAGTTCTCCTGGGAAATAAGGAAATGTGGGAAAAGGAGACTGCTCAGACCTATGCCAGTTGTCGGTATCCATAAAGTCATAGTGTGCCTGCCAACAGTTCTCCACAGAAGCTCCACAGCCTCTGCTTTGCTGAGAATCAGGAAAGAAAATAATCTTCCCATCTCAAACTTTGACCTATCCCTCTATTTCTCATCCACATACTGGGACCTCTCTGCTGTGTTCACAAAGAACCTGTAAGTTTCAATTTTAATCCCTTTGTTCTAGATACCACCTCAAATTCCTCTTCTCATGCTCTTTGTGTGCTTTGATCTCTGTACACACTGTACACCTCTTCTACCAGGTGGAGGGGATTTTTCTCTTTAAAATATGAAGGGTGCTTGTGCCAACACCCTTGTTTTTGACAGAATCTGACCCTTGAAACATAAATCCTTGTGTCTACTTTGTCTTCTAAGCCATTTCCACTAAAAACATTTGGGATGCTCTTAGACAACAGTCATTTCCCTCAGATAAACATTGACTGGACAGGCATGTAAAGGAACCAAAGCATTTTTGTTTAAGGGTGATTCACTGCACATTCAACACAGCAAATCAAATTCCCACAGAGGTCCAGTATCCACTAATTCCAATTTCAATATTTTCTAAGTTGAAAATAGTGTAATGACTCGGAAGGAATTGCACCCACCTAGTGGATCCTTAACCAGAGAAGGTAAAATTCCTTCAGTGGATAATAACTCAACAGACTATAGGAGCGCTGAGCTCAGTCATGTCAAGAACCTGCATTTTAATAAACACCAGGTTGCGTACCTATCTAGTCTGCAAACCGTGCATTTTGAAAACTTTATGTATTTACATGGTGGGTTGGTACAGCCCAGCTGATGAATACATAACTATCTGATGATCAAAAGATCTTTTTCAAGGAACAGTGAATCATTAAGTAAACATGGAGCAATTTTCAGCCAGTTATTATTCAGACTTTGTTCTGGAATAACATTTTTAAAGCTATTTTTTAATACCAAAATCTAAAGGTTTATCCACAGCCTTTAGAGAAAGACCGTCAGCAAACCAGTGTCTGATGCTAACCTAAACTGAAGCCAGCTTAATGAAAGAGGAAGAACCTGGGAGATCAAGACAAATGTATCAGTGATTGGCCAATTTTGTAGTCTGGGGATGGTGAGGGAACTTAAGTCCACCTGGCCCAGATTTTTGGGAAGTATAAATAGGCACAGCTCAACTGAACCCAATGAAACTACAAAATCTTAACATGACAGATGTCAGACCTTTTCCTTCTTTTGTTTTTTGTTTGTTTGTTTGTTTGTTTTTCCAAACAGCGAAGCAAAATAGAAGACTATCAGAAATTGTAATTACGGACAGAGTTTATGCATGCCACTTTGCCTAGCCAACACTAGTAGAACTAATAGGGGCCATACAGTAGGAAGATCTTTAGAAAATACATTAGTGGATTTCAGTCCAGCTTTCAGGACATTGGATCATCTTACAAAATCTATCATTATCATTTGACAGCACTCAGTTTAATAGGCAGCAATTTCAAAGAGCAGCCAGGGACTGAACTGCAAAATAACCCAACAACTCAACTTTAAGAGAACCATAGAAACATGGAATGGCTTAGGTTGGAAAGAACATCTCGTTCATAACTATATGCTATTTTTCTATAAAATAGGATAGCAAGTTCATAACAGTGGGAGAAATGGACCACCTCAGGCAGCCCAAGCCAGGAAAATTCCAGCTTACTTGCTCTGTATTTGTAACAGTAGGCAAAGTCACTCAAAGATGAGTTTTGGGGAAAGTTAATTCTTCCACTGTGTATGGAAAATGTCAGCTACTATTGCCTTCACTGTTTGCATTACCTTATGGTCTGTGAATCCTGGAGGAGAATCTCATTAAGCCAAACCCTAAATACACAGAGGACAAAGACAGACCCAGACCCAAAGAGCTTCCGCATATTTAGGAGAATGACTTTAATTATGAAAGTGCAAGAGGAAAAAAAGATAAAATAAGCAACTATGGCCAAAATTTTTCAACCAAAAGGCCTGAAATCCAGAGCTTAAATCCAGATATAGTCTCATAAGTGAAAATGATCTATCTAAATATGCCAGAAACAGGAGTTCATACTGAAGGCCTCATAAACTCTCTGACTTAAAAATGCACAAACACAAACAGAATCAGCCTCCTAGCCAAGGATACCTACTGAAGCTCAGACTCTATTCTTAAAACAAGTCTTCCCCCTTTCCTCCACCTACCTCAGGCTCAGTGCTGGCCTGGATCTCAACCCAGCTTCCACCAGTTTTATGAATTTGCACCTGAGTCTAAACACCACCTCTAGGAGCTGCCAACAACTCCTCTCTTTAATCATCAGTACTAGGCCTCCGTGTGTGTATGTTTGCACATACACATGGTGGGGAGAAGGGATAACTCTCCAATGTCAAAAAAATCAGCTGAATGCTGCACTCTCAAACTGAGTTTGGCATACAAAAATAATAGGCTTTTCACAATCCTCAGTCATATTATTCATGCAGAATGTACTCAGCTTTCTATTGTTCTTGTTCTCATTCCTTATAAATGAGTCTTTACTTCATCTGGGGATGGAAGTTCCTTTAAGTTTCCTTTACTAAAAATATTTCTGTAATGAGGTACAGTGCTAGAAGTCAGAGGGTTAAAGAAGTTTCTGGAAATGTTTGTGTTTCTGGAAAAAAAATCTGTATTTTTTTTTCTTTATTGAAGGAAAAATGAACCACTGGATCTTGCTGATTTGTTTTAGCCAATCTGATGCGCAGGTTCGTAATCCCTTCCTAAATGTTTCAGAAAATAATTAAGTTCTTCATTTTGCTCTCTCTTACTGCAACATTTCTGAATGAAGTTTCTTAGTATGTTAAGACTCTTTTTTTTACACCTCACTTAAATATTCCCAGCTCTATCACATTAAAAAAATTAACCTAAGACATGGTCTTCAAATGCTGTGCCTGGCATAAATACTATTTCTCATGACAGGACATGAATTGTTCCAGTAACGGCAGGTCCTTTTTGTTAGGGCCAATAAAGCTGCAGAAAACCATATAAGCCTTTGTCTAGCAATATTGCAAATTTCATGATTTAGCTTGTTCGACAGTTCAGACTGTCATCATTAATCCTGGTGATTGTGCAAGATTCTAGTGCATTCCCCCAGCTTAGAGTTTTTTCAATCCAAATTGAGTTAATAAACAGTGGGCTGAATTGTGAAAGAAAAAGTAAGTTAATCACATGGCAACTGAATCACTTTCGGCTCCAGAGGACATCCTTCTGTTTTAAAACCAGTATCACCACGGTTTAAAGGGGAGTGGGACTGCATCCATTTACCTCTCCATTCTTTACCTCTTTTACTGCTTTTAAAGTTCAAAGGACTTCTTTATGCTGCTACTAAGGTTGAGATATTGCAGATCCAAAAGGGACAAGAGGCAGGATGTCACCTGACATACTGAAACCAGAAAACTGGAGAGATCATCCCTATTTTGGAGTGAAAGGAAACTTTATTTGAACTAAGGACTCAAGAAATGCAATAGTTTGCCAGTTAATGGAAATGCATTTACATTTCACTAATGTTAAGCAAAGAAACAATTCCATTTCTTTCAAAAACCATCTCCTGTCTACCTGCAAATATCAATGGGCTTTATGAAATTGATGGGTTTGGCTTTTTAATATCAACCCTTAATATATTAGCTCTTAACTGAAGTTTAATGAAGCCATCCCCAAGAGCAGTGTCTTTAAGCCAACAATCTCCATGTTCTGTGGGTTCTCCTAACACTCTGGACTGCCTTCATCTGCCCTCTCGCCTCCTCACCTGCTTTTCTCCCTCTGGTAATATTCTGATTTTTATCACACCAGTGCAAACTCTGGGTAACTCCAGTAAGCTCCAGGGAAATATATTTCTGGACTTACACCTGCCTAGCAGCAGAAAATGTAAATTGAGTTGAATAGTATTTAGTTTGCTCATTAAAGGCATATTTTCCCCTCTAATTTATAAGAAAAAAAATAATGAAGTCTAGATTGTATTGCTCATACTCATCTTCAATAATATCATATTCCTCCAAAGACCCTATTGTAAAAAAGCTACTCACATACTCTTTCACTCAGAACATATGAGGAGAACTTGGTCTGCAATTAGTAGTGGAGGGAAAAAAAACTATTTCTTTCAACAAAGATAAGCCCTATAGGTCATTTGAAGGAGAGACATAGTGAAGAATTTCAACTGGTTTTTGAAACAGCAACTTTTTAAAAATATATTTGCAGTTTAAGTGCCAAGCAAATGCTTCTGTTACTCCCATATTCTAATTAGTTTTGGAGGGGTGAAAGATGAGAGATTAAAACAACTCCATGTAACATGGAGAGTAAATAACCTCCAAATCTGAAAACTCATCGGTGTGTGCGATGAGGACGAGTGCCAAGTGCAACACATCCCATGGAAAAAAAGTGCACTGAAAAAAGCTGGGACTGCTTTTGATTTAAATCTATGCCTATTCAAAACAGTCATATCTGAATTTCTAAGAGCACGCAAAATCACTATGCATTTACCATAATAAATGCCTTTTTTGTTAAGTAACAAAACAGAACAGATACAAATGAACCAATCAGGGATTTCAAGTGAGCTATCAGTGCTAGAAAAGCTACTCTGCACATTCCAGTTGAGTCACCACAGAGGAGAAAAAAAAGCGGGGGAAAAAGGGGAAATAAATTACTGTGTGCAACTCCATCTGCAAACTGCTTCTCCCGCACTGGTATGTAATAAAACGTGTTGCTAAGATACAAGCTGCTAAAGAAGTTCATTAAAGGACACTTTAAACAAAGCTGCCAGACTCTTTTCCCTTTAAAGACTGCTTATTTGGCTCTGTCCCTCGTGTTTATAATTAGATCCTCTATATGAGAGATTGTGTTCCATTCAAGCCCACTCAGCAAAGAATGTTAATAAAATAATGTAAATAAGGCACTGGCTTAGGTTGTGTATATTTATGGGCTGCGGAGCTGTTGATGGAAATGCATCTAAACTCCACTTGTATTTTTAAACGCAAAATAAATGCTTTTGCAAGTAGTTTCTCCCTAAGCTGGAAAGCAGAAACATTAGCTTCTGCACCCAGCACTCTGACCTAACTTTTATAAAATACTTTCAAGCAAAGAAAACTGGCTTCTTGCCTAAAGTTTGGAGTTTCTGAGGTGCCTCTCATATAAGCTTTTATGTGCGAGCCTTTGTTATCTACACTGAAATAAAGGACAAAATTGTTTATGTCTTTCCCCTGGCAATCTTTCTCTTTTTCCATCTGTATACAAGTTCCTAGATGCGTGTTAATGATTTGCAGAATTTCCTTGATCTAATATATTCACAAGTAAATCTATTTTGTCACATTTTATTGCCAGGAAGGATATGTTATCAAATAGCTCTTTATCTGACTTTATGTAAAATACTTTTTAGTCTCCGTAGTAACACACTTGCATGGTAGGTGTATTTTCGCTTTTGTTTTGGTTGAAGGGAAGAGAATGGGCAAGATGTACTTTGCTTTCAGTCATCGTGGTGAAATGATATCTAAAGAAATAATTTCAGCATTTATCTGTTTGGCACTTAATAACACACAAGACGCATAAATCACAGATGAGAGTTAGTATCAGTGATTATATAGGAAATGTTACTTGTCACATTGTAACCTGCATCTCATACTAAATTCTGTATTGCAGTCCCCAGTATGTATATATTTTTAATTACATTTTCAGGCTCATTTACATGCGCATATTGGCTTTCTGCCTGAATGATATCAAAGAGAAAGACCTTATGCTCACACTCAACCACACACACACACACACACAAGCACATTTATACACAGAGACATTCAAGTCTATACATTTCTGAGAACAGAAGGTTCTTTCTTCCTCTTTCTTACAAAAGCTCCGACTCACCAATAAATCTTTAGGCACTCTTAGCTGATTTGAAGTGCTTTAGAAAAACAGAACATTACAGAAAATGCAGGTTAATCTCTGCTGCATGTCAAAAGTATCAATGATTCTCACTTGACTCAATTATTCAAAATGTAATATACAATTTCACTTTCTGCAACCTTGTAAGATTTGTCATTGATAGCTGACTTGCGCAGAAAGGCAATTCCACTCTTCCCTGGATAAGAGGTAAGCTACATCACAAAGTACCAACAAGATCAAGCTAAATCAAAGTGAAAACAAAAATAACTTATATACAATATAGATTTAACTTCTGTTTCAAGGCCAATTGTATGCTTCTCTCAATTAAACACAAGCCATCAGACCAACCTTCAGGTGAACACACTGTTGTGGCCAGAGCCTCAATGCCCAGGCTCCTAAAATTGAATTACAACTCTGAAAATAAGATTGCCTCTCAAAAGCCTAAATTAACACTGCCCATCACACCTATAGAGTTCTCAAGTACTTATTGTTTTGATTTTACTGCAGCTGCACTTATGGTCAGTTCTCTGGTTTACTTTAATTCAGTCAAATGATTGCTTTATAGTTTAAATTTGGACATATATTTAAGTTCTCCATGGGTTAAAAAAAGGAAAATACATGCTCCTATTTCCCAGTACTCTGTCTATTAATCAGAAGGGTCTGCCTGTACATGTGCAAAAAGCCCTGTGGTACATATTAGATTTCAACAGACGCTTACTATTGGTAGTTGCAGGCTGGAGCGAGAACTAAGCCGCATCAGCAATTTCATATGACACTCTGGAAATTGCTACTGCATAACAATAAGCAACTGATTCAAAAAAGAGAGGTGTGGGGGAGAAAACATTTTTCATAAAGTACATTTTGGCTCAAGAAGAACAATTACAAATTCAAAAGTAGTACCACCTGAAGTTTAAAAAAAATTAAAAATAATAAAAAAAAATACAAGTATGTACAGACATATAAGAGAAGTGTGTGATGAGGACAGGATAGACCAGATATGAGTCTGTTACACTGAAATAACTGTCTACATTAATGGCAGAATGACAAATTTGCATTTCAATTAGTCCAGTTCTGGTTCTTTTTTGTTCTTCTTTGTTCTTATCTTCAACTTGCAGCTTATTTTCATACTTCCCTTACCTCCACCTCCTCTGCATGTACCAGTTGCCTTCCTTGACATCATGGCCACATATACACCATTTACCATGGCCTTGTCTTACCAATCTGCAGATTTCTAGCCTTTAACTCTATTGCTTAAAAATTTTGTTGGTGCTTCAGATTTTGTTTGGGAGCTGAGGGAAGAGGGAGGTATCATTTTATAATCAAGTACAAAAATGCTGCATATTTTATCTCTGATCACAAAGAGAAAGGCATAGAGGGAAAGGTTAAAAGTAACTTTGTATGAACATGCCTTTATATGCCTTCATGCTTTCAACTTGAAAATCAAATCTGCAATGAGATGGAAAGGGATTTTCTCCACTTGAACATAGAGAAGTGTTTAGACTGATGCAGTATCCTATGGAAATGTCATTTAAAACCACCATTCAAAACTCTTCTCTAGCATCATGCTATGGAAAGGAGACATTCCGCTTTTCTTCCACAGGTATAAGGAACCTGTGCACCAGATCCTGAAACAAGATGAACTGGTTTAAACATCTGCCATGACATACTGTTCTGGATGAGCCACACACATGGCATGAACCAGTGGAGATTTGGTTCCATCAAACCAGAGCTCCTGACAGACTCCTGCAGAAGCACCACTGAACAGCTGCCGACGTGTCTACTGAAAAATTAAACCAAATTCTAACTCCAAGATGCAGAGCTCCTACATAGAACTGAAGTTTCTTTAAAAGAATCTCCCTACTAAAGTATTGAGTCCATCTGAACAAATACTTGTTTGGTGCAAATATAAATTAGGTATTTTACAGTGTGTAACAGGTAGCAAGTGCTGTTAGTGTAAAACCAGAAATGAAATTAAAAGGTATTGTTGGCGTAAGTCCTTTTTATGAATAGACAAAGGCATTGTAAGGAAAAAATTGCTAAATCACAGGGATAATCATCATAGCCAGCTCCTCTAATGAGGCATCATGGGATTACTGGAGTTATTACAAGAGTCATCTTATTGAAGAAATTCAAAGTTAATTGAAATCAATTGTACTGTTCTGACAGCAGGTGTTTTAAGTGGCTAAAATATCAAAGTGAACTCTTTAAAATGGTTAAAATGAATGTAACATTCTCTTTTCAACTTTTAGCCCTGCCAAGTGATACACTGTGCAAGTACAGAAAAGTGTACAGTCAAAGAAAAATGCTGGAACGAAATAGCATTTCCCATGCCAGTCCAGCAGCTACCAAACAAAATGGGGTTCCAACCTCTCTAGTACACATTTTTGTTACGGATGTGCGAATTCCATGAATCTTACAAGGGCAACCTAATGGCAGGCTGAAAGCCATATTTCCTCCATGAAAATGTCCTTTATTACCCTTTTCCTCCAATATGAACAGGGAATCTCAATATGCTGTTACTGAAAGCACAAACAGAATGCTAGGATTGTCATTATGCAAACTATATTCCTGAGCTTCTCCTCCAAGGAGCTGAAGGTAAATCCTTCCCTAGTTTTTTTCCCTCTTTGCAGATGGCAAAACAAGCAATACATTGCCACCTGATTTTGCAATTTAAAAAAAAAAAAGGAACTGAAGCTTTCTGAATTACAATCCAGAACTAATCTTGACTCTGACACAGGAAGTTTAATTTATTTTGCAATTGTTCAGGATTCCCAGCAAAGTCAGCAGGACGTCAATGTGCAGAAGAATGGCAAAGTCAAGCTCATATTTAATACCTGTTGTCTTTGTGTTTATAGACTCAGTGCAGTGATAGAAAAGTTTAATACCCCACCTGGGAGCCCATCACCCTGCCTCCCCTGACATCCAGAGCCAGACATGGATGGAATTCTTGTCATAGCAATAGAGAGGGCTGTGCATACCTTGGGTCAGAGTTTGACATCAGGTTCAACTCAATCTGGAAATGCCTTTCAGATTTTACCTGAGTTTTCACTAAAGCTTATAACCCTTATTTTACCTTCATCATTTTGAAAGAACCCAGCCATATGAAATGCTGAGCTCTGGCAATATCAATAATTTACTCTTTAACTCATGTAAACAATGCTGTCATTTCCAGGCACAGCCCAGCATCAACTCCAACAAACCCAAAACCCACTTCCTCCTCTTCCCCAAAACAAAGAGACAATATCAGCACAATGAGACATCTTGAGCTAAACCATCTCCAACAACTTGCACAAGAACTGTACTTCAATTTTAAGAAGTCTTACACTTTCCACAAACAGGTTTTGCTGGTGATCACCACAGGCAAAATACAGTCAGTGACTTCATTTCAGATATACTACACAAAAAAACCCCAAACCAGCAAAAACACAGGGTGAGAGAGTCAGCCTGAAACTAATGTTGATTTTCTGCATAGATAGTAAATTATGGTAAGGAAATGAGGCAGTGCTCAAGTGAATGGCATCATGTCTTTCAGGAAGGCATATTTTTATTACTGTGCTCCAGGACAGGCTGTCTGAATTCAGAGTTCACCACGGTCAAAAATATAGTGGCCCACACATGATCATTTTTAATTTTTAAGACCTGGCTTGCCATCTAACACTTATGTCAGTAAGGAGGAACAAGTAACAAGAAACTTCCAATGGAGGTTAAAGATTTGTTTGTTTGTTTATCCTGATTTATTAATTAATAATAACAATTAATAATTATTAACTAACTTTCTAGAATTAAAAGACCCTTAACAACTCTTTAAGCATGTAAAGAGCAAGAAACATGCAACAGAGCACCTCTGGTGTGCTATTAAGGCCAATGCTGGCTCTTCTGATGGCTCTTTTATTTACATATAAATGCCTGTTGCTTGACAATTTAGATAAAAATGTTACTGCTGCTCTGCATGTGCTGTAGATTGAAGGTGTAAAACCACTGGACAAACTAATGGAGTCTTCACACATCTTGTTAAAGAAAATGTAACCCACTCTCAAATGTGATGACAATTAATCAAAACATCCGAAGGATGTACTTGTGACAGAAGTCTAACTTGTCTTTCTGAGTTTGATGCCAAAATAAGAACTGATTAAAGCTGTTGCCTTCCAGTAGTGAAAATGATGGATCTACATTACTTATTTGAAGACACTGGAAAATACAAAAACTATGCTAAATTCTCTATCTCTCTAAACCACCAACATAAAAGAAACATCGATGACTAGCCAGGGATCCTTAATTAGGATGCAACTTTAAATCCAGATGTGCATAAAAGTCTGCTTCATAAACTTCCCTCAAAAGCTGAGTTTGTCATTCAGTTCTTTCTTGTCTTCATTTGTAACTTTCAAGAAAAGTACACATTGCCACAAATGCCAATGGCTAAACTGGAAAAGTGATGAATACGGGCACTGAGAGATAACACTCACTCCTGCTATGTTTCTAACAGGTGTAGATGGGGGTTGTTTGTTTGTTTGTTTTACTGTTTCATCAAGAACACGTGCAGTTAAATTGAAATGCGATTTTAGTGTCTTTTGTATTCAGTGCATGCACAATCAAAGGTATACATTATTGAATTATGAATTAGTTGTGCCTAACCAAATCTTTAGGGGGGTAAAGGAGGAAGAAATGTAAATACATATGTAAAAATAACCTCCTTACTTGAACTGCCTATTTAAGTTTACACTAGTGTTCCCATGAAAGTGAGGGCTTGAAACATCAAATAGCTCCAACATTATCCCATCTGTTGTCTCAGGAGTCCTCAGTGCTCCTTCTCTATACCCTCAAAGATGCAGAGTTCATTTATAAGCTATTACCTAAGGACCAACTATTAATTATAACAAGTCTGCAAAGTTACACGATGGATTTGTGACTTGGTCACAAGCTAAGACCGCCACACTCATTTCACTTGTGACCTGAGAAAAATTTCAATGTAGACCTCTGGAGGTGGCAGCCTATAGCATGAGGACACCACACCACCAGCCAGGCTCATAATTCTGAGCTCTTGTTGCACAGGATGTTGAAAACAGTAAAAGAAAACTAGGGTTTTGCCTAAAATTAGGAGGTTTCCTGCTAGGCCAAATTTGCTGTTCACAGAATTTAGGTTTTCATGTTTAATTATTTCATTTAAGATTATGAGGATGGCAAGTCATAAATATATGATGAGTGTTTACTAGTTAGTTTAGATTATACATAAATATGCTGTGCAAACTTAGCAAAAACCTTTTTCCCCAAGCTGAATCAGAATGTTCAAACTGTATTTTCCAATGTGTCTCTCTGCCTTATCTAAATTCCAACATGACATATAATAAATAGCTTCTCATTTACTATGATCATAAAAATTTAAACAGCCTTGAAATAGTTGCTACAATATAGGGGAAAATGATCAAACCTATGTTCCAAATACCCACTTAGAACAGTAAAACTATTTTGATATTGAAGAAACAACACATAAAGATGCATTGTTGCAGGAAAGGCTGTTACCTTATTTAAAACAAAACAAAACAAAACAAAACAAAACCTTCTACCCAGTATAGTATTATTAGAGTCAACAATTTGCTGTTTTACACTGCAAAACAAGGACTAACAGTCCTTACATATCATGTACTGTCAGATTTGCTTTAAAAAAGAAAGTATGTGATTTGATTCTATACAGTGATTAAACATCTTTGTGCTCTGCTGAGTAGGGTATTCTCTCCCCTCCCCCCTCCAAAAATGGCATCAAAGCAATCAAAATGGTAATGTTCAGCATGAATGGGGCCCCATCCCCCACCGGCAAACTCCGCAGACTTTTCTCCATGTTAGGAGGAACCAACACCCCTTCCTCACAAAATGGAAGCTTCCACTACCAAACTGAGAGTGCTGACAAATTCTCATTACAATAAACTGGGAGGAAAAGGGTGGCGTGCAGCCATCGCCCGCAGGCACGCATCACACAGGCACTTTGCAACTTTAACCACAACTCCAGCAAAACAAAACAAAACACACACACACAAAAAATTTAAAATTTAAAAAAAAAAGGAGACGGGGAAGAGCGGGGGACCGGCACATGTAGCCCCTTTCCCTGTCCCCCCGT
>VXBT01002917.1:54883-78579 GCA_013400235.1 Oriolus oriolus
GGGACAGGAGTAGGGATAGGGATAGAGAGGGGGAGAGGAATAAGGAGAAGGAGAGGGGGAGAGAGAAGGGTAGAGGACAGAGACAGGGATAGGGATAGGGATAGGGATAGGGATAGGGATAGGGATAGGGATAGGGATAGGGATAGGGATAGGGGTAGGGATAGGGACAGTTCAGAGGGAGAGGGATAGGAGAAGACAGGGCCAGAGATAGGGATAGGGACAGGAACAGGGACAGGGGANCATAGGGGATAGGGACAAAGATAGGGACAGGGGTAGGGGATACGGACAGGGACGAATACAGGGATTGGGATAGGGATGAGGATAGGGACAGGGATAGGGAAGGGACAGGGACAGGGGGAAAGGAGAGAGGAAAGGACGGGAGCGGGAGCAGGAGCAGGGGGTTCGGCTTCCTTTCCGTTCCCTTCCCTGCCCACCCCGAGCGTGTCCGCTGGGGACTGCCCTGGGGTGAGGGAGGGACCCCCCTCCCAGTTCCCCCTCGCCCTCTGCTCCACGCGCTCCCACTCAACTTGATCCACATACCCTTTCTCCAGCCACTGGATCTCCTCCGCCCTTCCCCGCCCCTGCCTGCACGGGGGGAGCAGGCGGGGCAGCCGCACCTTGCCCCGTCCTGCCCCGTCCCGTGAGGGGCCGTGCCCGCCCCAGGGAACCCCCCAGCAGCCCGGGCTCGGCCATCCCGAGGATCCCGGGAGGTGTCACCTGCTTTAGGCAGAGATCCAGGCACTGGAGGGTCACAGGGTCTGAGAGAGTCACAGGGCAGCACATCCAGTTTACACGGTTCTTAACTCACCCCATCTACCTGCTCCTCACCAAGACAAGCTTCTGTAGGCGACTGCTGGTGTCCTCACACTCCAAAGTGGGATGTCAAACCTGAGACACATTAAAAAGCAAAAGGTAGCTAGGGGAGGTAAGTCTTCAGGCAGATGAGATACTTTCAAGTCTGCAGCCAAGGGAGAGCACAAGGGGTTTTAGCAGCTCAAGGGGAAAGGGATGGGAGTGTGGGACATTTGGACACAGGACCCGCTCAAGTGAACCTGTTGCTGAGGGATGGTGATGCAGGCCTTCTGACTCTGTTTAGTTAATAAATAACAGCAGCAATACTGTAAACTGGCACAGAAGGGTTGGCTCAAGCAGATGCTCCAGTTCAGCCAAGTCAAGTCATGGTTGAAGCCGTTAGTAAGGGATCCGAGTGCCACCAGGTCACCCTGCAGCACAGATGTGCTCCAGATCAGGTGTGATCACCTTGATGTCACTTCTCTTCCACGAACATGTGACAAGGCTCCAGGTCCTATGGACAGACCCCACCCAATGCAGCATCAAGCCAGCTCTCAACTTTTTAAAAATAAATTCAGACCAGCAGCATAAATGTAAATGAAGTCAGTATTTCACCATGCAGCTGCAGTATTTTCCATGCAGTAATGGGAGCTGTGCAGTTAGATTTACTGTTGTCTTGATGCATGGCCAGAGTAAGGTTGGAAGCCAAAAACAATGTTCAGAATAATTTTATTGATGACAGTCAAAATTTAGGGCACCTTTTAGCAAGCAGTTAGCTGATGGAGTGCTAGGGACCAGAACTTGGGTGTATACACACTCCCACTCCTGCACTGATTGAACACTGATATTTTATTTAATCTGTACTAAAACATGAAGCTGAAACTCAGCCTAAATCATTAG
This sequence comes from Oriolus oriolus, assembly GCA_013400235.1. Lineage (NCBI taxonomy): Eukaryota > Metazoa > Chordata > Aves > Passeriformes > Corvidae > Oriolus > Oriolus oriolus. Next base: position 56,576 of record VXBT01002917.1, read on the forward strand.
TCAGTATTTAAAATACCATTGTGCTGCAGTTGTGCTTGGATGCCAATTTTAATAACTAAGTTCATCTCAAAACTATTTAAAGACACCAATATACCAAAACCAACTTACATCAACTATACTCTAATTAAAACTGGTTTGAGATATAATGTGTTGTGAGTCCAAAACAATGTATCCAAGTTCCATTAAACTTCTCAGACATACTCTGTTCAAACATAGGACAACTTCTTACACTAAGATAATTTGAAGATTCATGGTGAAATATTCTTAGCCTGCCAAAATTAGGAGTAAAGTCTAAACTGAAATTTTCTATTAACCTTACAATGAAATAAATTATTTTAGAAAAGCCTTATTTGCATTAGTAAGATTTGTTAAGGTAATGGGCTACACTTACAGCATTTGTTTGTGCTGGCACACAGCTTGAACAGGTGAAAGCAGGAAGTTTCACTTTCTCTCAAGATAATACCTAGGCCAGTTTGTTTTCCATAGTGTATTTGATGTCTGGATTTAAAATATCAAAGGGATTTTTAATTCTCAAACAATAAAATTACTTAGCTGATGGGAGACTTTTAAAATCTAAACTCTACTCACATTTGTAAAGACAAATCAGTCAATCCTGCAGATACTGATGAGTATGAAAATCTTTCAATGTCAAAGCAATGTTATTTCTCATGCATTCTGTACAAAGGTATTTTGTAGTGCTAGACACAACAAAAGCAGGGCTTTGCCAACTAATTTTGTAAATTGTGAAGGTTACCTTTGTAACCTCTGGTTACAGCAGAGCAAAGCTTCTGTGAGTTCAGCCATCAACTAAAACTGATTAAACTAGTAAAGTATGATTTCTTTACGTATTAGTGGTTAATTCGCTGACATTCTGCTGGTTGATTTGTTTTAATGCATATTCCATTGGTACAGCAAAGAGCCTTTTTCTTACCATTATAAAATAGCCACTTGCTGACCAGAACAAAACTAGTGATTCCTGTAAGCCTGACTTCCTGCAAAGATGTGAATGGGTTCATGAAGTTGACAATTTGACTTTAACTGCAAGGGGTGAGGGTTATCATGTCATCCTCCCCACAGCACTGAGATGTCAACAGGAAAAGTATAGAAACTTGTTCAACCTGCCCACCATTCAAAAATTGGTTTATACTTCTTCAATGCTACTATGATGTGCCATAAATTTTAATATAAATATAAATTATAAATTATAACCCATAGTGAATTGCATTGCTTTTCATGTATTGATACTGCTAATATTGTTTTCTAGGGAAGTTGTGTAAAATACATTAATCTGACAAATACATTTATGCAATAACATTATGCAGTCACCTATGAAACTGTTAACAACTTTATGGAGTTTACTCAAGGATTATGATGGCAAAAATCATCCTGCTTGCAAGAGCTCAGTGGACTTCCCTTCATTCTATTCCTCCGCATAAGGAACAGCTACAGTTTAGCTGGGAAATGCAAAGTGAATTGTGGGGTGAGTAGGATGACTGACAGTGTTGCAGGTGGGTTTGCTTAAGCATAGAAATTTATGGTCAGTGCTAAACAAAAAAAAGGTAATTTTGAATGAAGTGTCATACTTCATGTGATTAAATATATTTTTCATTGTCTCCTGAAAAGATTATCCTTGCTCTTAGAAGTTGTGGGACTGCAGAACTCCTCCAGAAGAAACTGCACCCCTCCTTTCTCCTGGAGTGGTGGAGATACCATTCAGAGCCTGGAAAGGGACTTTTACAAATAAAACTACTCTGCAGTGCTGGAGAAAAGGTGTATGTGTTCTACAGCAAAATATAAACATAGCTTCTCTGTTGCCAGGAGGTATTTTGGTTTCTGTATGACATTGTTTGGATGACAGCCAAGAGGCCAATTTTAAAAGCACTTCTGCTCATGAAAAGTTTAATGGATATGTATCACTTTCACAGTCTTTGATAATAAAGTTACTTATGTGCACAAACTTTTCTAAATCAGAACCTTTATCTGCTAGAATTTATTGCAGAAATGTATTGACAGATTGACCTATCTGATGAGATTACCTAAAAAGGCACAGTATGGTATCAATAGAAGACCAGTAAATAACAGCTGTTGTAACAATATTTCCTGCATACAGAGACTCAGGACCAATTGTTGTATCAAGAACACAAGACACCCAAAAACTTTTTTCTTCCAATGCATCTAATTACTGGTAGGCAGGAATCCAACACCTGGGAGTTGAACCTTGTGGATGCTGAAAAGCTGCTAAGCGGAGAAATTTTCCATCTCCTCGCACTGATTCTGTGGGAATTTTCCTTTGCTATGCAAGCTATGTAAACAGTAAGATAGGTCTTTGTAAATAATTCTCACATCTGCTGTTTTTTCACTTATGTTTTTGGTACAGTAACATAATATTTTTAAATGGGCATCTGGTGCTTCCGCCTATCACCTCAGGACAGGTGTGGACACTGTCCAAGTGTCTTTTGGAACTAGGATATATAAATGATATTGTAAAATTAATAAATAATTCATTCTCTCACTGGACTCGCGTGCTGCTGCATCTCTGAATTCCTGCTAAGCCTGCCACAGAACCTTACATTTCAAGTCCCCACAAGGGCTGATGATGTTCCTCCCTTATCAGATACTATAACTGATTCAGAACAAGACTTACAAATTTACAGAGGAGAGCAAGGCACTTAATTATTTTTGGTCATACTGTCTTTCATTACAGTTAACTTGGAAATTCATGTTCCCACATACTATTGTGCAATAATCTCACTTTCCTACAGAAAGATACATACATACAAAGATATGGAGGAAAAAAGTACTGAACAGTTATATGTAAAGGCAACTAATGAATTAATGACATTGCAAATTCCATGCATTTCAAATCCTCTTCCCAAACTAGCAAGGAAAAGGGTCTGAAAACGGTAAGATCATGAGGAGCTGAGAAAGAAGGGAGTAGCTGCTTTGGTACAGGCTGCCCTGGGAAAGTCCTTGAAGTGACCAGCAATGTACCACAGAACCCTGACTTTGTACAAGCCACTGCCAACCTCTCTGCAAGAGCAGGGGCTCTTTCTACAGGTGGAAGCCAGTGGTAATAAAACTTCAGAACCAGCAAGGTAAAAAGAAAACTAGAGCAGAGCTTGAAGCCCCACTGAGGGGCTTAAGGCTGTCCAATCTGTACAAGACGTGTAGTTTGCCCTGTATTTTCTGGATACCTCCATCCTGCAATACATTTCTTCTCCTTTTAGGATCATCTCTCCACCTTAACTGAGAAGATTTAGCTGTAGAGAACAGGAATTATTTTATAGAGGTAATGTTTTCCTCCTAAAAGGTTTATCTGGAGACTAGAGACAATGGTTAGTCATCTTGGTGAGATTGAGAGATGTAGCCAGCTCTTGTCTCTGGTGGAAAAACCTTTGGGAGAGGCAAAATGAGTCAGGAAATTCATTAATTCCTGTGATTATCAGAGGGAAGGGATATGAAGAACAATGAAATGCTGAAGTCTAAGGTATGCAGGAGGCTGAAACATTTGTCTAAAGATCTGATCCTCTGGGTTCTTTTCTAAGTCTTTGATATCTTCACTGTCTTGTTATCATGAGTGTCCATATTCCCACAATTCCTTCACCAGAGTTATGAATCAGTTATTCTTCACAAGTTTATGAGGTAGTCTTGCATGCAGTTTTAAGAGGCATTGTGTCCTTTCCCCTCCTTTACTGGAGTAAAATCAGGGTCACAGAAACAGAATTTATTCTCTTGGGATCGTTTCCGCATCGTGCACTTGAAAGCTGAGAGGACCCTAGCTATTAATGACACATTGCTAGGCAAGAACAAGACCAGACTGCATTGCAATTCCTTTGGAGATTCAGCATGGGAAAAGAGAGCTTACCCTCTCAACCATGAAAAAAAATCTCTGCTGAATTTTGGCAATCCCCTCTTAACTGGAATTCTTTGAACTATTATTCCTTACGTGAAACTATCTTCCAAATGTAAAACAGAACTTAAAGGAAGTTTACAATACTGCCAGGGTTTACAGAAGTATCAAGGTTTTTCTGAACATGTTTATCTTCTTGCTTTACTTCTTCCACATCCACCAAAATGATTCACACATACTGACTTATCAGAAATACTCTTAGTATCAGTCAGGACAAGCACAAGATCCTTCCTAACTTGAAGACTCTAGAGAGATATAAACACACTCTCCTGGCTTTCTTTATGGGAAAAGGATTACACTGAAAACTGTAGAAGCTGCAGTACTAATCTAACAGGAGCCAGGATGCTGTTCTAGGATATTGCCATAATATAAAAGCAGGTACATATTTCAGAGTGCAACCAAAAGACTCACTTCAGCCTGTCCCTAAAACTTACTGCTGCAAAACTGGAATCTTTAACAGAACATCTTGAGGCTTTTCTGCAGTCTTCATCCTATCATTATTAAAGGCAAATTTCCTTCTCTGTGTTCTAGCGAGGCATCCAGGATTTGACTCATGGGACTTTTCTGTCATTCTACATTCACTTACATCAGCTGCAGCCCAGTTCTGGAACACAGACAAACACTGAAGTTTTGAGAGCCTTAGGACTAAATTTGTAAAGATATTTATATCTCTGACTGGATCCCAAACAACTTTAGAGATCTGACTTGTCCTCCAAAGCATCAATTTCTTTGATTTCAGGAGGTGTAAGGCTTATATTCTGGCTTTTCTCTTGGGGTAGGAGCTCTTCTTCTTGTGGTCTCAAGTCCATTGTTTGCAATTAAATTGTTTCCTTTCCATTGTCAGCTCTGAGCATTTCTCTAATTATAACCATCTCCCTTATTCTCTCATTGTGTTATAAGCACTTTCCTGTTCTGCCTTTCATCCTGTCCTTTCATCTCTTTATTTCCCCTGATTTTTCACAGCTCTCTCATTTTAGCCTTCTGTCTGAATCACAGAATCAGACCTCCCAAGCAGACTGAATCTCAAGATGGACAAAATTCTATTCTGTGTATTAACAACTCTTATTGACTTCAGTGGAGAATGCCTGATTCCATCTGCTGAAAAGATTTGGCCCTTTAAATGCAAAATGCTACCAGCATTTTTGTGCATTTGACAAACCTCCAGTGGGTTACGTGCCAGTGTAAACCATCAGCTGAGCTTTTGCTTTCATTTTAGACCTTGAAAAATCCCTCCCTGTGTTGTCATACCCACAGGTAAAAGGACTTCTGAAAAATGCAGACATGCCAATGCAAGGAAAAAAACCTGTTCAAATCAAACATTTTGGCACAATTTCAAGCCCAACAGCACTGCCCCCATGCTGGTTTTTTGAAAAACAGCTGCATCAGTAAGTATAACGTAGAACTTCAGGTAAAAGGGACACACAATACATTCCTCTCTAGTCAGGAGCGAACGTGAAGGATTGACTGAAGTTCTTTCACTCATCCCCCATACCCAAATGCTAGATACACCTTATTTGGGGGCAAAGAAGTAAAGTCACTTCCATTCCCTACCCGATTTATTTTTATTCTAAATACCAAACTTAATTTTGTGTGCTGCTGCTCACATATCACCTACTCCACAGTGTCTGGTAAAGGGAATGAGCTGCTTTTTGGAAGCGTGATACACTACAGGGAATTTTTGTATTCATTTTCCCTGGGAAGAGTTAAAACAAAAGAGTTTTCTTCTTAGTCAATTCTTTTTGTTTTGAAAGAACATTTTGAATCTGTCTAAACACACTTTTAAATCCATGTAAATGACATACAAAGTGTACTCCTGTGAAAACTCAAATTCTGGTATGTTCCCCATATGATAGAGCAGCCTATATGGAAAGGGAGCTAAACTCCACATAGCCTTGGACATTTGGGAAAAGCTGCTCAAGAAAATGGTTCTGCCTGGAAAAGGCTCCCACTCTTTCTGTACAGTCAGTGCAGAAAGAACTCCAATACCTCACTCCGAGCAGGAGCTGTGCCTGGGTTGAAGCAAGTCCTGAGAGTGCAACCCAGCCCTGATTCACATCTGTGATGTCAGTGCAGGGCAATCGCCGCCCATGAGATCTAAATCAATGCAGTGTGATTTCCTAAAGCTCTCATTCTGGCTAACATCACTAACTTTGAAGTGAGGAGTGAAATTCAAATGAGATATAATAATGCTGAACACTTCTGAAAATCCCTCCCATGACCTTGACGCTAAAGGAATATTGTTACATTTGATCAGCGGTTTCTGGATGTTTCTCTTCTCACATTGGAAAGGGTGCTAAGTATTTTTTTGTTCTGGAGAATCAAGTCAATTGAGATGTACCAAGTTACACACGTGAAAACAAGGAGTAGACAAATTCACTATCCTTCCTTCCTTCCTTCCTTCCTTCCTTCCTTCCTTCCTTCCTTCCTTCCCTCCTTTTCTTAATTTAGGGTAGAAGCATAAGAACAGGGGTACATAGGTAATACAGCATAACATTGTGTCAAAGTGTAAAAGGTTCAGAAAAGAAACTCATGTCAATCCAAGTCACCTGGATTTGCAATGCTTCAACACTTCCAGGATGTGTGCTCTCATACTTGAGCCCCACTGAGTCCTTGAAACCGGGCTGCTCATCTCCTTTGAGAAGAGAATCCTATCTCATCTGAACATTACTTATTACCGGGCATTTCACACTAATGAAGAATTTAACAGGATATTGAAGTTCAAAGCAAGTTTTCTCCTTTTCTGACTCCTTCCTCAGAAATGAGCAGTCCATCCCTTCCAGCATCACTTTCCAGAGCATGCCTTCACCTCCTTTACAGGCAGGAGGTAATGAGCCAACTGCTCCTACACAATGCTTTCCGAACAGTTTCATCTCCCAGCAGCACCTGGGAAAACTCGGGCAGATTGATAGACAAACCTGGTTGAAAGTCACAGTGATAGAAAAAATGTCTCATGCTAGGCCTAAGGTTTCCCAAGCTGCCAAGGAGATTTGAAGCCTCTTTCAAACAAGAGTTATGAATTTAAATCTCTTTAGCAGTTTGGAAAATCCTTTATTTAAGCTTTTTAGTAGGGAAAGGTAGGAGAGAATAAGCAGCTATCAGCCCAAGCCTGATTCACAATTCAACCACACTGTTATGGAAGAAGTACCTGTGCCACTAATGTCTTCACTCCACCAAGCAAGTCATCTGTCATGGGGGAAATCTGTGTTTGTCCTACTACACTAAAAACCATGCCTGGCTCTGGCAGAGGCCACAAACTTTTTGTTCTCTGTCATCTCCTCATGGTCAAGTGTAGAAGAAGAACTGACACCTGTCACCTTGGCTCCATCACAATTGACTCAGTTGCCTGATGTCACATTTTGCTCTTACAAAAAGTGCATGCACATCTTTTCCCAAGGTTTTGTTCTCCCATGTGGGATTTAACCCAAAGGCACTTTTACTCCAAAGGAAAATATTAAATTAATTTCTGTGGCAGAAAGTAATGAACAGACAGTGACCCAGCAGGGAGCGAGAGGAACATTACAATGAAGCCTTCACCTGTCTTTGGCTCTATGCAAAAGTTCCCAGCAGTACTGAGACACATTTTCACAGGACAGTCAAATTTCTGCTGAATGGGATGAAAAGATGAAGCAGCCCATTTCACTGTATTCAGCAGGCTCCTGCACAGAGAAGTCCTGCTTAACATTTCTGCTGAACAAAGCCCTAGGGCAGAAAATATACTGAACTCCCATAGTGGAGTCCCAGTAATGGCTTTTTGAAACAATACCAATTTGTATCATCTGCAGAGCATGGATATTTAATATGGTTTTAATTACAGAAACCTCCCAGATACTGTACGTCTTTTCTCTCTTCATCCCCATCCTCTTTTTCGATTTTGTTGTTCCTGCTGTTGTCTTTCACTTCCAGCCTCACTGTCTTGCAAGGCTGACCCAGTCCCCAGAATCCTTTTATCACTCTGCTTAGAAGAAGAGAATTGAATTTCTTTAGTAAATTTAGGTGAATTTGTACATAACACTCATTCAACAAATTTTGCTCCAAGGATCACTCTGGGAATATATTCAGATCAATACCATTCCTGTTAATATCACTGGAAAGCAACATTTCAGAGCACCACAGAGTGAGGCTGTGGGAATATCATCTTCAAAATAGGGGGTCTGAGCAAGTCAAATGAGAAGTGTTGAGCAACAGGATATTGTTCATGCAGTCCATACACTCATTCTCTGGAGCAGGGTACACTAATTATCTCCCAGTATTGCAGCAGCACACACATAGGCTCCCCAGTATGACAACTGTGGTAGGAGCTGTACAAGCTGAGGTTAAAAAAATGAAATGAAATGAAATGAAATGAAATGAAATGAAATGAAATGAAATGAAATGAAATGACATGAAATGAAATTAAATAAAATACTTATGATAGAAAGTCTCCCTGTTCAATGCAATTATTGGTTGTGTCTTAGTTAATATGTAATCATGGGGAACAGCTCCAAAGAATATTAAACAGTACATTCTGCATTCTCAGGGGTTTTTTTATCTTTAAATAAACATAGTGAGGTTCCTTAAATAGTCCTCTCTGCACTAAGCATATGTGCAATGAAAGATGTGCAAAGACAAAACACAACAGGCCATCAGAAAAAATAGATTGAACCCTTGCGTGAGTGAGGCTTTCTTTCCTGACCACCAGCATTCTAGTAAGGCATTAAAGCACTCTCACCTGGCTCATGAGCTCTCTTCCAAAAGATGGTAAAACAAAAGGCTTCTGAGTCTTTCCAAAAGTTGCCAGGGTTGTCAAAATTAAGGAAGGAGATGGACACTGGGTATACACACACCATGCTCTTGCTCCTTTCCCAGGCGAACACAGAAACTTCTCAGGTGTAGTGGTGTCTCCCACGGGAGATCCTGTGCTCCAGCCATGGCCACACTGCCTCGGTCAGAGCAAGCACACTGAGTGACACACAGCCCAAAAATGGATGTGAATCTCCAAGCTACCAAAGCCTTTTTGCAAGTTAGCAAAAAAGGTTGCTGATGTTCTGACACTTCCTGTTTTCCACACTAAATTCCCAGCCTAAATGCTTTCCCTGTCTTTTTCTGGGCTAAACGTCAGCCTCCCTGTCCTTGCCCCAGTTAAATACTAGGTGAGTTGTGTAAGGATGCCAAGAAATTCATCCTACTATGTTCTGTGATGCCTGTTTTACTCTATGTCTCCGCAGAAACCTTTTTTACACATTGGCCCATTCTTGCAAGACTAGCATTTGACTTGCTTTTCAAATGCCCTTAGTCTGGGACTTAAATCCCCTTCTAGTCCTTTTATCTATGGGAAAAAACTTGCAAACATATCCCAGGCATAGGACAAAACCAGAATTCAAGAGCGAGCAAAAGGAAGCCCAAATCTGCTTTGAGAACAGCTCATTATTGTTTATTCAGTCTCATGACTAGCCAGGAACAGTCTGACTCATGAAGTTTGAGTGTCCTGGCTCAGCAATCCTGCGTTTGTTGTTGGAACGTCTGTGTCCTCTGGTCCCCATGCTTCTTCATCTCACCCTTGGCTGATTTGCATTACTGGAGAAATACATGATTACAAAAGTTAAAGGTGAATAATAATGAAAAATAACTTGGACCTAAATAACATGACTTGGAAAGGTGTCTCCTGTACTGCCTGGCTTCTATTCCTAAAGGTTTCCTTCAAATTCCCAGTTGCAAATATATATTGTAAAAACACATCACAAGAATAAATGTGATCTTATTAAAAGGGCTGGTCCAGCAACTTTCTGTCCTTGCTTTCCCTCAGTGATGAGTCCCTTTAGGATCACTTTGCAGCAACCAAGCTAAACAAGCTTACAAGTTTTACTGGGCTTCAAGTTTTCCCTCCCTTGATTCTACAGGACTGGAAGTGAGCCCATGGGTCTTTTCCTTTTATTTCTTAATTTTTGTCAATCTGTTATGATGTCAGTGATACAATGCTTTGTGTTAATCTTTTTTTCCTTACTTTTTCATGTTAGGCTCTGAAACACACAACTGACTTTGCTGAAAGCATTCCATACTCATTTGCTCAAATGCCATAGGAAATTAATTTTGCAATTACTTTTGTATTTGCCATTAACAATATTTTTGTATCTACCTGATGTAAAACATCCTCAGTTATTGGTTCCAATGTTATACCTAAAACACTAACAGGAATCCAGCAGTAATCATCAGCAGAATAGCAACCAGAGATCTCGCTTCAGGTATGGGCATCTGTTTTACAGTATGAAATACCTTCAGTTTTGAAACAGGATTCTGCAGCCAACAAGAAAGATGGAGAGGCACTATGTACCAGGGCCTGGAGTGTCAGGACAAGGAAAAAATGGCTTCATACTGAGAGAGAGTAGGGTTAGTTTACATATTCCCTGTGAGGCCAGTGTGGCCCTGGCACAGGTTGCCCAGAGAAGCTGTGGCTGCCCCATCCCTGGAAGTGTCCAAGGCCAGGCTGGATGGGGCTTGGAGAAACCTGGTCTAGTAGAAGGTGTCTCTGCCCATGGCAGGGGATGGGATGAGAAGAGCTTTAATGTCCCTGCCAACCCAAACCATTCCAGGATTCTGTGATGGGTCTATATAATGACAAAAAAAATTAATAAAATGTTTGCAGAACTAGAGAGAAGTTCAGTAAGGACACACTAAGAAGAGCAATGTTTTCACTAGCCACATGTTTTAAGGAAAAAAAAAAACATTTGAGACCAGCCTTCAACATCTTAGAAATATCATATTCTCACTGAGCTTGGGAGGAAGTTAGAATATAGAACAGTTGTCTTGACAGGCTGCAGATATATAGAACTGCAGAAAAAAATCTATGTGGCAAAAGTGTTACAGGAGGCCTCAAAAGAAACTGTTTAAACCAAGTTCACTAATTCTTGCAATACAGAAGCTTGCCATGGAGAAACTCAACTTCTACTTGGTTCTGCATTCAGCTTTGGAAGATCAAAGTCTTGTAAATTTGAATCCATTCAGATCAACAAATGGTTTAGAAAATGTGTCCTCCTTCCTGCTTATACATAATCTGAAGGCAACTAAATATCAGTCTATCTAGAGAATCATAGAATAGTTTGGGTTGGAAGGGACCTTTCAAGGCCATCTAATCCGATCTCCTTGCTGTGGGCAGGAACATCTTCAACATATAGCAAATGTGGAAAAATATCCTTTATCTGTCTCTAATCCATAGTTCCTATCCCAGAGCTGAAGAAGCCCTTGAGCCTGTCCAAAAGCAAGGGTGTATTTAATGCCAGCATCCAGGTGGATTAAAAAATAGAGTAGAAAGGGCCACTGTCTCAGCAAACGTCCTGACAGCTTTGTTCAGATGACCAGACTGTGACCGATCTGACAGCTCAGCCACACAAATCAGAGCAAACTCAAGGCACACACACACAAAACACACCAGAGCTTGGAATTCAAACAGAAAACAGAAAGACCAGATATTTCTTCACTGAAACGAGTGGAAAGGTGAGGACTGATACAACCTGCTACCATCCCTCCACCACTCAGTGGAAGGTACCAAGAGGTGTTTGGAAAAGGAAGGAGGTAGCAAAATGTTGTTGGGAGTAAATGGGCACTTGTTCTTAGGAACAAAATGGATCTGGGAAGAAAATGCGACTCCAAGAGGCCCATCTGAGTCTTAGATGGTGGTGCCTCCTTACCACCTCCTTCTTACGGCTGGGGCTTGAAATCACAAATCTGGCTCAAAACTCTGTTATACAGTGTGTAAAAAACCCAAACAATCATCTAAGCCCTACTTAGCTGATATAAAACTACCACGTTGATATAATTTTTAATTTCAGTGAAAACAACACTGATTCTTAACAGATTTTAGCAATCCTCAGGAAGGTTGAAGCCCAGACTTCAGAGATGAAAGTGATGGTATAATGGAGTGGAACAGCTTGGACTGTTATCTTTGTTACAATTTAAATGGGAACAGAAAACAATTAATGTAAAACTTACAGATTTAAATCTGCTCTCTCCAGAATGGTTATACTATCAGCAGCACAGGTGAATATTTTTTTAATATATACATGTAAAGATCTTTAAAATAAAATAATCATGGCAAAGTATCCTAGGACACCAAGGACAAATATTGTGATGAATTCTGCAGTGGAACAATAATAATTGCTCTGCCAAATCAGCCAGAGAAGGTAATCCAATTTACAATTTAAAATAAAATTCAATCCTATATATTGACATATTTGTCTCTTACCACACAGACAGCTGTGTACATTGACATGATATCACACAGACAGTTGTTACGCAGTGAATATGCAGTATTTATAAAGCTATTTATGTCTACATGCATACAAAAATACCTAGACACTCACATATATGCCCAAATCCACATGTTTGAGTGCCAGGTCTGCTCCTCAGCTTGCTTTAGTCATTCAAATATGGTTTCCAAACACATGCATACAGGGCAGCACTCAGTGTGTGAGTGGAACAATCTCTCTGAGGAGCGGAGGCTTGGCACACCGCTCCCGGAGTTCATTATAATCATCACTTCCAAGCTCTTCTTAAAGAGAAACTCTGTTGCTGGGATTCCTTAGAAACCTGAGACCAATACCTCTTAATTTAAACAAGCATTGATTTGCTGAAATCAAAAGAATATCTAAGAGAACAGTGTTTATAGGGTAGGGAGACCACTTACAACCAGCAATTCTAATTCTAAAAGCCCTGATAAGGTTTCAGCTTCCACTGTTAGCACTAACCACTTTTACACCAATGATATCAATTAAACAAACTTCTTTATCCCTAGCATAAAAACATAGGGACTAAAAATAAATGTTACAAAATATGCATTTTGTTTACACATATTTACATAGACCTCAGATCTGAATATATGCAGTACCAGAAGGAAAAAGCCATCTGATGCAGAAGATCAGCAAAGAAATCTGTAGGCTCTACAGGGGCCAGAGAAGAAATATTTGTATGGTGGCAAACAACATTATGCAAGACATGCGTGTGCTTTAGTTTGTGATGCAGAAACAGTTGCGTAAATTGTGTATCCAGAGAGACTGACAGCCGTCTACCCTGCACACAAAAGAAAAAAATCTCTCTTCTATGTATTTATTAAGATTTCAAAGCTCAGGGCTACATCCTTCCTACTTCAGGATTTAACTGACTTCTTGCAGCCTTGCACCTCTTGTCTTCTCAAAGCACATGATGTGTCAGCAAAGTGAGTACGGTTTTTTTGTCTCACTGAGGAGGAATGTAATGGGGGAGGGAAAAGGGTGGAAAAGCCTTTCTTTCCCCCCTTCCCCCGTGCAGCCTGCTGGGAGATGTAGTCAAGCCGCAACAGCCGTGGAACAAAGGAGCGCGGGAGCTGTGGGAAGGGGCCACAGCAGCGAGACCCTCTTTGGGGTACCTGTGCAGGGCAACTGGCCAAGGGCAATTTCCAAGGGCATCATGGCAAGGGGTGCAGCTGGAGGGGAAAAGAGAATCTCACAGATGAGCTCGCTCCTGCAAATCCCCTTGGCTTCACTGTTCTTGGGCATTGGCCAACTTCGTGTAAAAGCCTTGTCTGCACGTGCTGTGGGATGAACTGGGACAGGGAGCGGACATGTCACCCCTCTCAGTGCATTGAGGCTTGGGCAATGGGAATTGCGGCTCCTCAGCTTTGGGTTGCCCAGCTGGAAAACTTCTGCCCTGCTTTGTGTTTGCATGTGAGGTTGTGAAACAGGAGCAGGAAAAATCATTCCTTGGATTTGATACTGTTCAACATCACACCTCACCAGGACAAAGCAATGTTCTTCTCAACATCTAACACATTCATTTTAATATTTCTAAATGAAAAATTAAGGGGTGTTCTTTCTCCAGTGGTGCTGGTATTTTTAACCTACACCCTGATGCACGATTACCCCCTACACCTCTACTACCACTCCTTAGCTCTTTATTTCTGTATTTATATTCTAATTAGGGGAAAAAAAATAAGTGAAATGGTTTCTTCCTTTCAGCCTCTCAGGCAAGCAACTGTGGGGGTAGAAAATGCAAATTCTTGGAAATCCTTTGGGGGTTTTTTGTTTTGTTTTGGGGTTTTTTGTTTTCTTGTTTTATTGTTTTGTTTTGTTGTTGTTGTTGTTGTTTTGTTTTAAAGTAAATCAGGTGCTCAGCCTCGTGCTTCTAAAAGGAGAGGGGCAGTAGCTCTCGACTACACAAAGGCTTTTGCTAATATTTGCCAGTTTTCCTGGTGATACTTTCCAAGCTACTGCAGCACAAGGCAATAGCCTAGATCTCCTTCTTTCCTTCTCTCCTTTGCCGGGGTAATTACTTTAAGTTCCAGCTCCCCTTCCCCCCCACCGTTAACCATAGCTCCCGATGACAACTCTCTCTCCCTCCCACCAGTACATCAGCTGTTACTTTTCATTTCATGTCTCACGGGTGAAACTCTAGAGCTCTTTTTCTCTTTACATGTCCAACCTATTTCCTTCCCCACATGCTTTTGACTTTCCTCAAGACCTCCTCTTTTATCACATTAAAGCCGCTGGGCGTGCGTATTTTCGCGGGGTGAGAGGAGGAGGAAGAGGAGGAGGAAGGACAGCCAGCGTGTCCAGCCAGAGGGGGATGCCAGGGAAGCGGCTGGAGGAAGGGGAGGGATGGTCCAGCTTCTCTCCTTGCCATGCTGCAGGACGGGGGCGCAGGACGGGGCTTCGTCCTACACCCGTGGGCGGCAGATTGCGCCGAAGTTCAGCCCCCTTTACGCACCGGCACGTCAGCCCTGGGCTCGCACAGGACTCATGCAGCTCAAAGAAAGCCGAGAAAAGCAAGCTCCATCTCCTCCCAGGTCCGCAGGAATCTCGTAAACCACTCGCCCCGCCATCTCCGCGTCTCCACCGGGGCCGGCACACCCTGCCCGGCCGCGGCTCGGCTTGGGCTCCGCTCCGGCCACGAACGTCAAGGAATGCGGGGACAGCCACTGGTGGGTTTGACGGCATTTTCCATTTTTTTCCCTCTTTTTTTTTTTTTTTTTTTTTTTTTTTTTTTTTTTTTTTTTTTTTTAAATTTTAGTGGCCGAAGCAGCAATCGGTAGAGACTACAGAAAAGGACTGATCAGCAGGCACTCCTCGTCACCCTGTCAGGTGGGGGAAGGGAGCCCCATCCGGCTGATTTAGTGACTGGCTCGAGAAAACCCGCTTTGACTGGGGAAAGGATCTGTTTGGGGGGCAGGGAGAAAGGGGAAGGGTTAAGGAAGGAGCATCTGTCTAGCTGAACAGGCAGCCCTGGAAAAGCGGCTGTGCCCTGTGCTCCCTGAATAGGGGCTGAACAAGCATCCCCTGCAGCTCAGCCCCTCGGTCACTGCCGGGCCACCCGCAGCTCACGCCACCACTAGGCTCTGAGAGTCTCCTGCTCGGACGGAGCCGTGAGGAGTCCCACCGACTTTGAGCCCCAGAGCCCCACTCAGAGCTCCCAAAAGCACCCAGCGGCTCCCCCGAGTGTGTGGGACCACCACCTGCCCCCGTTCCAGGGCTGCCCGTTTTTTACAGGAATTACAAACCTTGTAGTCAAAGTGAGATTAGGATTAGGACTGCTCAATTTCACACACACTGTAAAAACTGCTGCTGGCACTTGAAATGCATTCTTAGACACTTTTCCTGTTTTTAATCTGCCTGCAGGGCAACAAAGCTGGAGAAGAGTCTAGAGAGTAAGGCATATGAGGAGCGGCTGAGGGAGCTGGGGTGGCTCAGCCTGGACAAAAGAAGGTTCAGGGGGGACCTTTTCTCTCTCTTCAACTCCCTGACACGAGGGTGCAGCCAGGTAGGGCTCAGGCTCTGCTCCCAGGACAAAAAGAAATGGCACCTCAAGTTTTGCCAGGGAAGGTTTTTGCTGGGGGAATCAGGAGGAATTTCTTCATGGAAAGGGTTGTCAGGTGTTGAAGAATTTTTGCAGGAGAACGGACGCTGGGAATGCACAACCCAGCTTTTGGGTACGCACAACCCAGCTTTCCCAGCATTGAATCAAGCTGAGTAAAGAATAACACCACGGAAGAAAGAAGAGAAACAACCCAAGGATATGAAAGAAAGATGTATTGACCACAGCACAAAAGAAGCATAGTTTAGAAACTGCTGAAACAATGATGTAGTTCAAATAGGATTGATACATTATGCTGATGTGAGAAATAGAAACATAGTGAACAGCTGGCACAGAAAGTGTCAAGTAGTTTCTGTGCAAGGTTAAGACATAGATAGGCCGTACGCCATAATTGTAACCATGCTTTACGGGAAGAACAGGAGCTACTGATGTAACCTTACTGTATTAGCAAGATAGAAGCTGCTGATTTGGCAGGAACACAATAAAGAATGCCATTATGGGAAGAAGAAGAAGCAGCTAGCAACATTGTATACAAATGTAACTTTTAATGCAGAAACCAATCACGTACTAATTAGTAAGCATAACTACAAAATAGTATATAAGGAGCGCTATTTGGGCAATAAAGTCGAAGCTTGCTTTATCAATCACGTTGATTGTATTGCTTGTCTTCCCTCGCCGTCGCAACAGTCAGGCTTTGGAAGGGGAGGTGGTGGAGGTGTCCAAGGAACAACTGGACGTGGCACTCAGTGCTCTGGTCTGGTTGACAAGCTGGTGATTGGTCACAGGTTAGACTCGCTAGTCTTAGAGGTCTTTTCCAACCTAAGTAATTATATGATAATACATATGATCCCTAGTCTTTCTTCTCCTTCCCAGCCAACTTCAGTGACTCAGTTTCAACCAGTCACACACCAAAGCCAGGGCCTGTCTGTGGAGTATAGGGACGTGGCAGTGACCACACTGCCCCAACCACAGGCTGCAGTGAGGGGAAGCACTTAACACACAACTGGGAAATCATCTCCCTATGGGGCGAAATCCATGTTGCAGCAGGGAAAGAGAACAGGAATTGAGGGTCATTGGAGTAGGATTGTAGGAGAGGATGGGCCACAAAATCCATAAGGAAATGGACTTCAGTATTTCTGTCATCCACAGTTGCATCAAAGAGAGACTCTAGATGTCTACCTGAACAGGACACTTCCAAATTGAAGTCTAAAGGATACTTAATGCTGCCTGAGACATCCTGAACAGCCGTTATACTCCGACATTCTTGTTAACCTTCAGCAGACTGCTCTGCCTGCTGGTTGTTCCTTAACCTTTGTGTGTTGGTTTTGCACAGCCTGGTTTTTGGTAGCAGGGGGCCACAGGGGTGGCTTCTGTGAGGAGCTGCTGGAAGCTTCCACCATGTCCAGCAGAGCCAGTCCCTGATGGCTGTGAAGATGGACATGCTGCTGGCCAAGGCTGGGCCAATTAGAGATGGCAACAATGCCTCTGTGATAACATATTTAAGAAGAAAATCAAAACAAAGATAGTGGGGCAGTTTTAATTCCAGCCAGAGAAGGGGAGGAGGTGAGAATGTGTGAGAGAAACAACTCTGCAGACACCAAGGTCAGTGCAGAAGGAGGGGCAGGAGGTGCTTCAGGTGCTGGAGCTGAGGTTCCTCTGCAGCCCTTGGTGATGACCGTGGTGAAGCAGCTGTGCCCCTGCAGCCCCTGGGGATCCACGGGGGAAGCAGAGATCCGCCCACAGCCCGTGGGGATCCACGGGGGAAGCAGAGATCCACCTGCAGCCCGTGGGGATCCACGGGGGAAGCAGAGATCCACCCACAGCCCTGGGGATCCACAGGGGATGCAGAGATCCACCTACAGCCTGTGGGGACCCACAGGGGATGCAGAGATCCACCCGCAGCCCCTGGGGATCCACAGGGGATGCAGAGATCCACCCGCAGCCCGTGGGGGAGGTGCCCACGCCGGAGCGGGTGGGTGCCTGGAGGAGGCTGTGATCCAGTGGGAGACCCGGTGGAGAGAGAGAGCCCTGCTCCCAGGCTGGAGCAGCCTGTCCTTGGGGGACTGCACCCCGTGGGAAGAGAGACCCACAGTGCAGCAGGTTTGGGAGGACTGTGTGCCCATGGAAGGAATTAATGTTGTAGCAGTTTTGGAAGGACTGCTGCTTGTCAGGTTGGAACCACGCTGGAGAAGTTCACAGAGAACTGTCTCCCGTGGGAGGGACCCCATGGTGCAGCAGGGGAAGGACTCCTCTCTCCGAGCAGTGGAAGAAAACCTTGGGTGACGAACTGACCAAAACCCCCATGCCCTGCCTCACTGCGCTGTTGGGGGGAAAAAGATGTTTTTAAGGGCTTATTTTACTTCTCATTACCCTCCTCTGATTTTGTTAGTAATAAATTCACTTAATATCTCTAAGCTGAGCCAGTTTTGCCCTTGGAGTGTTTTTCTCCCAGTCCTTATCTCAGCTCATGAACCTTTCATTAAATTTTTCTCTCCTCTGCCCAGCTGTGGCAGGGGAGGGTGAGTGAGTGGCTCTTGCGGGTGCCTGGCGCTGGGCCAGTGTCAAACCACAACAGTTTGTTAACCCAGCATTGTGCATAAAAGGCTGAAAATTCCACTCTGTACTGGGCCTGCAGAAATGAGGAATGGCTGCACTTCAGAGAGCCCCCTCCACCACAGAGATGATGCTGGAATGTCCATGCTCTGCTTTTTCTCCTGCTTCCCTTCACACGCCGTATTCCCCACCACCACCTTCTCTGCAGCAGTGGCACTCATGGTTATGTGTCTGGCCAAGTCAGAAACTGATCCAGCCAACCACTACCCCCTCAGAAAAATAAATTGCTTTTTAAAGCAGATTTTTTCCCCTCCCATAGTCCCATGCCTTTGAACTGCTTAACGTTAACACTAGCCATGGAAAGGTGGTCATCTGGGGAGTCACCAACTACAGAAAGAAATAACCCATTTCATTGAAGATTACATTTCCCTTGTTAACATTAAAAGAATTTAAATCTCTTTTTTGTTGGTTCCTGTTATCCAGATGTGTAAAGTTGCACATTTCCACATGCCAAGGTGCTGCCGAGTGTAATGTGTATTAGCAACCTACAGTACCTCATTATACCTTATTCTAATTCTGTACCACCTTCAAGATACAGCTCTACTTTCGTGACAAAAATTAAAATTTCTGAACACGGTGTTCAGTACAAACATCTACAGCGTTCCAAATGGTGACAGCAAGTGCAACCTTTTAGCTGAAATATGTGATAAGAAAAACAGACTTCTCATGATCATAACTTGAGAGTTAAGAGAAAACTAACAGGCTTGAATCCACTTGTCAAGTGGGTCCAATAAAGAGTCTCTCATATTTTTTAAAGGGGCAAACTCCCATACTTCACCTAGTAGACCAGTCCCCTGCATGCTCTGGAAATAAGTGTGTATATGATAGATCTAGAAATAGATAGCTGTCATGGTGATGGGTGCCCAGAACAACTAGTTACCCCCTCTGCCTCTCTGCCTTCCTCTTAATCTCCCACTTATTGACCCCATCCTGGATTACCCTGCTTGCACAACTGGATCCTAAAGGGTGACGTACTGGCAGCGAGCCTCAACTGCTGAAATAAACTGGGCATGAGCTCTCTGTGCAGAGATAAATCAGACTGGCATGGCAGCCAAGGCACTCACAGAGCTGCTCCGCTTGATGAGCACTCCATGGCTGCAGAATTGTCAGAGCCCGGGTTAGGCTGACCAGCCTAGCCTCTCGCTGCTACTAGGGCAGGACAAGGAACTTGTGCTGTGGAAATAGGGGTGAGAAAGTATCAGAACAGAGTGTAAGCTTTCCTCCAGCAATCCTAAAAAAACATCTTCCCTCTGCCAAGGCAAACTTCAGTGTAATCTTTGCATTTTCTTACAAAGTCATCTAACTCCTACTTCTCTCTCTCTCTTTTAAGGACATCAGTATTTGTCAGTCATAAAAGAGTCTTTGTAATGTATTCATTTTGTGAGTCCTTTTGTTACCTCCATATAATTCTCCCAGACAATTATTACCACAGCCATTGTTACACAATCCAGTTAAAAGTAGCTCTTCCGTGCCTCTCTCTTTCTCCTGCTACAAAATGAAATGTTTGAATGAAGAGTTATATTCCTTGAGATAATGAACTCTCCAAAAGGAAGGTAATGGAAAGTACATATTAATTAACAATGCTAAATTGTGGGATGGTATTTATATCACACTGAGAGATTAGGAATGGAGAAAGAGTTTCTTTTCTCTGGCACAGGCCATCTTATTAAAATAAAATAAAAATAGAAAAAAAGAAAAACCCAAACTATGAATATACAAACCCTTTCTCATATTCATTTTCTCTGCAGAAATGAGTGAGTGAGCGAGCATTTCCTGTCAGTTGATTACTCCCCAGAGAATGCTGTATCACTGACCACCACCAAGTGAGAAATTCTCAAATCCTCTCCTCGGAATATCATAATCTCCTACCAAGGACGTTTTACTTTTGTTTCTGCATCACTGGGACAGGCAGGAGAATTTCTCAAGAGCTTTCCTGTATGTTGGCTTGAGACAACACTGTCCACTGTGATTAGACTGGCAGGGACAGAAGGTGCCTGCTCCCTCCACCTTTGAGCATGGCACCAGACAAAGAGGGGCTCAGGACTGGCCCCGGAGCACTGCAGTACAACCAGGTGAAAGCACAAGCCTTTTCAAAATATATTAGATATATTTGCCATTTGCACTCCACATTTGTCCGGTGTCACAGAAAGTCAGGTGTTTTTCAGCTGGCAAAACATCTTCCTCTTTCTGTGAGAGGACTGGTCCCTTCGAGGAGCATGTGAAGGGCATTTCAGGCTCTGACCCAAAAAAGGCAGATACAACCAAAGTGTGATCAGTGCCTAAAAGCCTTGCACACTGCAGAGCATGTTTTCACACTGCTCTGCCAGCACAACCATGTTGCTTGTGTTCCCTCAAGCCACAGTGCAGCTGCATCACAGTGCGAATTTGGTCAGGGCTGTGGTGGCAGCACCCCCCACCTCACGCAATGTGGTGTGATCTCAATGTGAATTTATTCATATACAATTATGTCCTGGGTTACAGAAGGACAGTGCCAATGTGGGATGTAACCCAAACCATGTATTCTACTCACCTCTATGCCATTTCTGACAAACTGTTAATGATGGGTCATTCACAGCAGATGCCCAGTGCACACCCTACCCCTCAGGCTACAGGCTGGGTGTTAAATGAGGTAAGGGAGAAGAGGCAAACCCTGCGTGTTTCTTTGTCTTCACAAATGACTGACATAATAACTCCCTCCGGGGAAGTACCAGCACAGTTACCCATGCTGAGGGGGGTCATCTCTGCTAATGGGCCCATGCTCAACAGCACCAGCCTAATGAGCAGCTGCAATGACTTAAGACCATCAAGAACTCCCAAAAATATACTATGACTCACAATATTACATCATTCCATTGCGAAACTCCCCACCCTGGCAGTTCTCACCTGAACCTGACCATATATAATTGGGGCCTTGCGATACCACCACCATGGGATGGATCCAGAGGAGGATCAGAACTTTCAGAGGACCACTGCTTTCAACTGCAACCACTATTTGATAGGACTGTGACGACCACTCTGACCAACAGGGTGCAAGTTGTACTCTGAATTTGTGGGTTTAAGCTGGTTCTTCTGTGTATCATTGCATTTAATGTAATCTTTCTATTAAATTGTAACTCTGACCTGTACTTCCTCTCAAGGTAATTGTGGGGGGTTAATTTCTCCCACTGGTTTACTTTCAAACCAGTACAAATCAGCAAATCAAAACATTTTCCAGATAATGCCTTTGAACCCAAAGTCGCCATGTTTAGGCCAGTTTTAAATGTGTTTCTGTTTCAGGTGCCAGAAGCTCTTGCTGACCATCTCAGCCTGCAGGGTTTTTGAACACTGAGAATTTTGCTACCAAAGTTGTCTTAGTTTGGGACACACTTTCAGATATTTCTTTTTATTCAAGTTTAGCTTTCTTCCCTGAGTTCTAAGCAAGCTAAGACATAAGTCTATCAAAGAAAAATCTTTAAAAGTCTTAATGTCTTCTGCACTTAGCCATTTGTGTTCAAAATTTCAGGAAACACTCATGTACCAAAACCCTGTTTTTTCAGCCATTCTGAACAAAGATGCCATATCAACTTCATATTCCATTGCCATGTGACAACACTAGCTATACAGGGACAGAAGCCATCTTCTCCATGTTCACAAACCAGGAACTCTTCCTGAAGAAAGAGCGGTCAAT
>VXBT01002918.1:1171-44533 GCA_013400235.1 Oriolus oriolus
CCCCAGTCCCTACTCTGAGCAGGGCAGCCCACATAACGTGCTGGGGGACTGGGGAAATGCTTCTCTGCCTGTCACTGGGATGTGTCAGTGTTTGGTTCCCAGCAGCAGCACAGGAAGTCTCACCATGCTGACAAAGAGTCATAAAATATGGTGAAGATTTGTTACTAAAAGTGGACTAAAGATGTGCTAATTTTATGTTGTCTTTGGGAGAAATGATAAGTCATTTCTGACAGGATTATATATAGAGAGAGCTTTTCAGGGCCCTGTTGGGTCTTAAAAAAGGTTGTCAGGGAATTGTGAAGGATTTCCTGTGGAATTGCTGGCGTGGTACCACGCACAGACTAATTGTAAGAGAAAATTGAAAATGGCTTCCTACATCTGACAGATGGTTTTAAAAATTTCTTTTTCAGGTTTGAGTTGATCTCACTAAACTGCAGCCATGGTGCAGAAGTACCAGTCCCCGGTACGGGTGTATAAACACCCTTTTGAGTTAATTATGGCTGTAAGTATTAATTTTTGCTGTAATTTTCTTCTTGCCAGTTCCTTGTATTGCTGAGTACTTGCTGGGTTTTGTTTGATAGATACTGTAGAACGTACAGAGCTGAAAACAATATTCGAAATATGGGAGCTATGTGTTTCAATGTTTCTTCTCTGCCCAGGGTATTTTCTTAACATAATGTGCTCTCCTTTTCTGCCAAAGTTTAGATACAGTTTGCAGATGTATCTGAAAGTTAGAGCAAAAGTAGGATTGAAGTGTACTGGAAGTTGATTACTGGGGGCAGATGCTTCTAGAACGGGAGGAAATGTCATGTACACTGATTAAAACATTGTTATGGTTGTGTCTTCATCAGTGTAGAGTGTACAGGATTAGAGAGCACAGAGAAAGCCATAGAAGCAAGGATATGCCTGAATGGAAAGGGAGAAAGGGCACTGGTAACATTCTGAGGGAAGGGAAGAAAAAGCTTGGTAGGGAGGCCAGAGAGATGAACAAAAAGCCTTTTGGGTGCATGCTGCTAATTTGTGTGATAGTGTTACAAAGAGTAATGAAAAGAAAGAAATCTAATTAGGTTCCGTTTTTTCTCTCTCTCTCCCCCTCTCCCTCCCTTTTTTTTCCTTTTCAAAAACAGTGTGGAAGTAGGTATTTGACATTTTAAAGTACATTCAGTTGAAACCACAGCTGTGGGGCTCTTAGGAGTTACAAAGAGCAATTAAGGAGCTTTTCCCTAATAAAACCTGTTAAAACTGAACTGTAATCGAAATAATAATTGTTTGATTTTACTTGCTGAGAATACTATATTTAATGGCTTCAGAGGAGAGTTTTAATAGTGCTCATAGTGTAAATATTTAGATAGATCACATGGTTTGGAGCACAGAGTTCCTTACAGAAGTGATCCTTTGCAGTCACAGGAGAAAAAAGGATTCGATCACTCTACAGGGAATACTTGCAATCCTTTTTATCTCATTCCTAAGGCTGCCTCCAGTGTTACACATGTAGGTCTTGCTCCTGCAAACACTTCAAGGCAGAAACTGGTTATTTTGCTGAGCAGTGAAGAAGCCAACTGTGATATGTGTCAGGTCTTTTATGACTTCAGTAACTCTTGACAGCTGGGCTTCAGGTGGTCTCTCAGTTAAATTTGATGATGTCTGTAACTTTAGCCTTCAGTGAAGTTATACTGGCTCTTAGATCAATCAGCCAAAATCAGTTTTTTAAATTAAACTCCCTTGCTGTTTGCTAAACTGATGGGTCTTTACCTTGCTGCTGAATTGAAGGCAAAAATTCTTCCCCTGAGTTATTTCTTCAAGGGTATTTTGAGTCAAAATGCTGACATCAGGATTGTCTACAACGCTTTGCTGGGTGTAATTAGAAACACTTCTGACTATTAGTATTTTACAGAATTCTCAAACTGTTCTGTGTCTTGGGGATAATATCTGAAGAATAACATTTAACATATATAAAGTCTTCCCTTACATTAAAGCTTTTCTTTAGAAAGCAAGAAGCTAGGTATGCAACTAGGATAAAATAAAAGTTAAAAATTAAAAGTGAACTAAGAGGAGAAGAATGCTCATAAAAAGAAACAGCCAGACAGGATCCTTTCTGAGACTGGAAGTTTAGCTGAGCAATAATACATCTGATTTATTTAGTCTGTGTCAGAACAGTGAGTTATCACTTGTACTTGTTCAGAATGTGAGCACTGGATGAACATCCTCCCCCTGCCATGTCGCTGCTGTTACTGATTTTTAAAACTTGTAAAATTCCTGCTGGTGATCCATCAAAACTGTCCATGCATTTGCTGAAGTGTGTAGAGGAGTTCCTCCGTGAGCCAAATTCTATAAGGAATATAAACAGTATATGCTAGCTTGATGCTTTTTGTTACTGCTTTGTTACTGTTTCCCCTTGAACAGTGATTGCATAAGTTGATGAGGTATTTCTGGAAGGAATACTTGTGTCAAATTTTGTGCTCACTGAAGTGGAAGCACTATGTTGCATATTCTCAACGCAAAAAGTGCTATAATGTTATTTTAACAGTGCCAGCAGCTCTTTTGAAATGAGGAACAGCCTGGCCTATACCAAGCTTGAATTTAAAGCACCCAAGAAATGACTGATGTGTTTGATTTTCCTTTGTCCCTCTCTTTTTATTTGCACCCAGCCCTTGAGAGAATGTGTCCTCAAACAGAGGTTTAAACCCACACCCCAGAGATACTCATCTGTCAGTAAAAAAATCCCTTGAGAAGACTTTGGTCAGTGTGGCAGCAGGGTTCTCTGTGCTGAGTTATGTAACAAAAATCGCTGTCTCTAGTCTGGGTCTTCTTCTGTGGGATCTCATCTTTGCCTTCAGGTGCTGAGTACTTTAAGAAATTTTATTTGGCCAACTGTCCTCCCTTCCCTGGGCGTTCTGTGGAGCTCCACAGGTAATTCTTTCTATGGAGTAATAATGAAGTTCAGCAGTGTCAGTGGAGTCCCTGCGCACTGGGAAGATTCCCTGGAAGATACGTGTTGCAATTGCAAATTGGAACTCGTTAAGTCAAACTAATATTTAGCCTTCAGATACAGAAATCAGCATTAATTATTCTTTTCTAGAAGCCACTGAATGAATTCCACTTGCAGAGTGGGTCATTTACAGTGCAAACTTCCGATTTGCCCACTTTCCCCTTCCTGGGTTTCCAAGAGGTACTTGAGGGAGAATGGAGCACAATCAGCATTCCATTCATGCAGCTCTAGTGTGTTCCCAGGGAACTTTGTTCTCTGGGAAGGGTGACTGCAGCTCTATATTAAGACAAAAAACTGAATTTAATTCCACTTTGATCTAAGCCAAGATTGACAAGACAAAAGTGTTTTGCAGGCAATTATGATATAAAGACTTCTAAAATAGACAAGAGTCAAAATTTTTTTCCTAAGTTGAATTGGTGTTGAAAATAAGTTTCTCTGTTATGCATCCTGCACTGAAATATAAAATTCTGTTGAACCCTAATATATCTCTATGATGCTATCCTCAAGGCATGACCCCTTATCTCCCAGCTGGGAATAGGTGAGGTGCTGAGGCTGGGAGAGAGTTGGGACATCCATTGCTTCAAAGCTTCCTGCCTTCCCTCATCATTAAAGTCCAGCTATGTAAAATCTAATATAAGCTACTTCCCTTGAAGATTTCTTTCCACTGGCAAATTGTGTGGTTCCAGATAATGTTTAAGATGCAAATCATTTAATGAAACTACTTCCTAAACTTGAAAAGATTCTAGAATCATAGGCTCTAAATGACCACACTTTAGTGTGACACACCTAACACAGGCAAGATGATTTCACCAAATAGTTTCCGAAGCTGACATGATGGCTTTTGGCTGCTCTGTGGAATATCTGTCATAATGAACTTCTTGGAATCTCTGTGTGTCAGTGGATGTGTATTTAAAAAAGCACCCAGGGCAGCAGCTTGCACAGCTGTTCAGGAGACTGAATAGAACCTCGCTTCTCCTCCTGTTCCGAGTTTACGTAATGCTGGAAGCAGCTGAAATGTGGAAAAATGGCTGTTTACTTAGACTCACTTGTCAAGTTACCAAGGTTAAATATACTGGAGAAAAACTGAGAAGCTGCTTTTATAAAACTTCTAAAGATTACAGATTCATTTTTTTTAATATTAGCTTAAAGAGGTTTACATTTTAAGTAATACAGGGACTTTGCTGAATAAGTAGTTCTTAATATTAAAAGGCAGTTAAGAACTTGAATCTTCCTTAACACACATGAGGCTAAAATTAACTTTGGAGATTCGCAGCTCATTTTCAGTCTGACATACTTTAGATAATTCCCCTTGAGTTTAATTTCCAAAGTAAATTTAAATAATGAATAATCAGTTGCAATGGCATTCCAAGGGTAGAATTTATGCAAATGGAAAATAAATAAGATTTTTGAAAAAGCACACATTGGATTGAACCATTGACCAGTGGGATTTTTCTTTTTAAGTTTCTGAAAGCTCTTTGGAATATGTATTGCTCTTCAGACCATTTAGAAAATGTCCTATTTACAGTCACAAATTACTTAGTTTCAGAAATAATGTGAATTTAAAAAAATCGATCTCACGTTTTCCCATTGTTCTGATGGAATATCTGGAGTATCTCAAGCATTAATCTCTCCTAGTAAGTATAATGTGTAATGCCTTTGATTATATTATCATTTTAATGGTTCAAATTTGCTGCTTTTGGACAACAGGCTAACTGACTCTTTGGCTTTATAGATCTAAAAAATAGTTCTTATGGTATATCTCATGAATTAAAGTATCCCTAAATTACAGGTGAGTAATAAGATTGTAAATGGGATAAATACGCTTCAGTGATAGAGTAGATTAGAAAAAAATTTATCTGTTTTTTCAGATTGACAAATCAAAGTATAATCCCTTGACCTAGATTGTAATGAGCTTCCTGATCAGGCAGTACATTATTATTTCACTATAAAAGTTATTACTTTAAAAAGTAATTTAAAAAACATTCAGACTGTATCGAGCTAAGTGCCACACCTGCTCATAAATCCTCGCCATTTTTATTCTTTCCAGTCTCTTTATTTTTTTTTTTTCTGGAAAAAATGCATTTCACACATCATGTGAAGAGGGGCTGAGAGGCTGGTGAGAAAAAGGAAGCTCTTCTGCAAGTGCTTTTGAAAGCACAAAGTAGGCTTTAAATATATAGAGAAATATTTTATTCCCCTGATGCAGTGCACTTTCCTGAGAATTTGTCTTGGATACTTAAATCCTGGGGAAGAGAATAAACTGAGTGTCTGCTCCCAAAACCGCTGAGCTGTTTTCCCTTCTGTTGTAGAACTCCCAGAGTCTCATCTGCTTTCCTTCCTGTCTTTGTTGGAAACTCAGCCTTATTTGCTGTTGGAAATGTGTTGGTTAAGCTGTGGTGGAGCAGAGCCTTGTGTGGAATTTCCGAATTTATATGAAGTGCCTCAGTTTCACTGGTGGTTGGTGGTGGTTCCTGTGTTAGCACACGGTTTAAGAACAAATGATTATTTGGCCGCTTGTTTGGAATGAGCTGTGGGTAACAAATGTGAGAGTTCACTTGAGCACTAGGGAAAAATATTGACTTAGCAGCCTGCTAATGGTGCAGTTTATGTATTATTTGGTGGTTATTTCGTGACCTGCTTAGCTATTTCCATGCTTGGTTTCCTGTTGGTTTTTTTTTGTTTGGGGTTTTTTTCTTTTTTTGGGCAAACACATGACCTGACTGTAGCTGACAGCTGCAGTTCTCTTGTTCACCAAAAGCTTTGAGTCAGTTTTTAACAAGTCCTTTACACTTTAGAAGCTAAGCCACCAGTGCTGTCACACTCTGAAAGGTGTCAGAAGAAGGAAAATATGTATCAAAACAGTTCTCGTGTTTTGTTCTGAAAGCACTCCAAGCTTTTCACCCTTTGCAGGTGATTTAGCTCTGGTGTGAAGTGCTGCTCCAGGATCTGTTGATCCAGCCGAGTGATGTTGCCTTTGTGTTAAAACCCTTAAACAGGTGGGAATCTGGCAGAGAAGAAGTGGTTACACATCCTGCAGAGTCCTGGACACTCAGGGTTCTACAGTTACAGCCTGGAGAAGGTATAACTCCATGCTCATGGTCTCATGTGTGGTTAGACTACTGTCAAAGCATATGTAAAAGTCTTCAAAACCCTGTGGGAAAGAGATAGGGTGAATCTTTTTGGGATTGATTAAAAAAACATATCCAGTGAGAAGCCAAAGGTTGCTTAGAGATCAGAGTGATGTGTTTCCATATTGCTTGGGCAGTCTGTGCTGCCTGAGGACTTCCCATAAAGCACCTTCAGTCAGAGTCCAGAATCTGGAACCCAGAATTGAGGGGGTCTTTGTTGTAACCAGGATTGCTTTTGCTTTGAACTTAGTTTGGCGTCAGTATGTTCCTGGAGGGAGGCTGGCGGTGGAATCTTTAAGGTGTTGCATTCTGAATGTAGAATGAATCTTGTGAGAATATGCAAGGAAAGCTGTTAATTAGCTCAAGTTGAAATTAATTACAGGTTAGTCTTAAATGGTCTATTTCCTTTTCTCCCAAGTGAATTTGTCTTCCAGTTTTTTCATGTAGTTTAAAAATACTGTGCATATATTCTAAATGAAGAACTAGGATGTTAAGCTGAATTTTTTAACTTTCTTTAGTCTTTGTGATACAGTTAAGACATGTCAGTTTAGCAGCTCATGTAAAATGTTAAGGCCTATTACAGGTAATTTAATAATTTGACTTTCTCACAGTCAAATTGCAGCTGGTTTCAGCTGTCACCAGTCAGTCCAGTGGTGTTTGAAGTCAGAGCCGTGCCAAGGACCCACACTGGGGGCAGAGCTCGTGGCAGCACGCCTGGGAAGGACTGCCTGGCATCGTCTGGGCTCCACTGCAGCATGGGCCAGCACTGTCAAAAGAGTACAGGCGAGCAATGAGCCATCACAATTTGAGATCAGCTCACAAGTTCTTGGCTTTTCTCTGCATAGCTTTTGCTCAAGTCATGCTGATTTCAGCCCAGTCCGCAGAGATTTTCAGCTTGTGGTTCACGGAATCTGTCTTCTAAAGGTCAGAGAAATATCCCCAATATGTGGTTTCCCACTGTAGCTAAGCTGGTGCACCAGGCTGCTGCTCTTGCTTTCTTGCAAAGATGTGTTCATCAGCAAGCCAGCTTAGGGACACAGGCTGCTCCAGAGCTGTCTTGGAAAAAAGGAAGATAAATTCCTTGTCAACCCAGTTTTCTCGCTGGGCTCCCTTAAGGCTGCTGAGCACCCCTGTGGGAGCAGGTGCTCGTGCCCCACCCCGTTCTGTGGGTGAGCTGATGGCAGCTGGCTGCAAGAAAGAGGAGTCAGCAGGGCATCTGTCACTGAGGTTGCCCTCTGGGAGCCCTCCGTTCCAGTGGGAAATAATTAGGGATCTGCAGTTTGAAAAATGCAGGAGCTGCTTGCTGTAACAGTAAATGAAGGGGCCATTAGAAACCTGATTCAGCAGTCTTCAGGTATTATTTAGCAGTGCAAAGTACTTGCAAATTGCACTTAATGGCTTGGAGTTGTGGATTCTGTGAGTTGCTTTGGCATAAAGGGGACTCTGTCCGTGCTTCAGATAAATGAAAATTAAAAATGTCTGTGTTGTATGCTGGAACAGGATTGCATGTGAATGGGCTGGCTGCCTGTCTTGCTTTGTATTCGTGTATAAAACTTCATGTTTGAGCATTTTCTATCTTGGACTCCTCTTGGATTTTACTTTATTATAATTAGTTTTGGGTTCTGTATATAAGAAAATTTGAAAATAAAAATATCACTGGGCTGCTGGAACCTACCAGCTTTAACTCTGGCGACAGCAGAGAGATTGTGGGAGGGAGCAAAGAGAAGCTACTTTTTTGCATTAAAAATGAATTTTTATTTAAACTGTTTTAATTCTTAATTATATATGTTTGAGTTCCCTTAAATTACTGTTTCAAGGTTGTGTCATGGTCAGATTGATGAAGTTAAATAGCTAAATCTGTGGGGTTATGTATTACTTACTGGATAATTACAACTATTTTCATTTTGTTGGTATTTATGTTCTCATAACTTGAGTATGGATGCTTTTTGGAATATATGCAGATCAATTTCTGCAGGAGTTGAAAGCTACACTGCAAACCTCACCATGTCAGCCTGTCTGATAACCTTCTGCCTTGCCTACTGCTGCTGTAATATTAGATCATATCGCTTTGACAGTAATAGATCTCATTTTGTGAAAATGAATATTTCCCTGGTGATGGCCAGGGTGGCAGTGTGCCATTTAGAGTTGTTTATGCCACAGCAGAAGGGAACGGCTTCCTGATGAGAGCACTTCCTTTCTTGAGTGCATTGTGTCCCTTCATTTAGTGTAAAATTCAAATGCCACAGACGTTCAGTCCAGTTCAGGCACATCAGGCAGCAGAAGCCTTTCCAGAGGATGGTTTTTTCTGGCTATTTCATTCAGTGTGTAAATTATACTGTGTAATTCGCAAAACTCCTTGCCGTGCGGTTCATTGGCTTGTAGATAAGTTCTTCATTACTGAATTCAAGGCTCTATGAAATTACTTACTTCTATTGAAGTGTTTCATGGTCTGCGTGGTGCAGCCACTGAAGTTGTAATGAACAAGATTTAAAGCAATTTCACTTGAACTTGTTTATTCTGTGTTGACTAAACCGATTCATGCTTTTGTTTGCCTGTCTTTGCTATAAAGGAGGGTGAAGAACAAAGAACTGATTGTCTGTAATCTATAAGTTTAACTGCTTTTTAGAAAAGAATCAGATGACTCTTGACTGTTCTTTTCTTTTGAAGCTAGGTGGTATCTTCTGTCTGTATTTTATTGGGGAGCAGATGCAGGGGTGCAGAAGTTGTACCATGCCAGTGATGGATCTTGCACTGGTATTACCTGGTTATTGAGATCTGGATGATGAATTTGGATTTTTATTCTGTCTCTTAATGAGAAGCACAGGACTGAATTGCACCACGAGGCCTCTCTAGCTCATGCTGCCTTTCAGGCAGTGGCCAAGGGCAGTATCTGCCTCTAGGGGAGAGGATAGGAATGAGATAAACATATGGAAACACTCTCTTAAGATACTCTCTCATCCTCCAGCAATGTGTCTTGACAGCCCTTCTGGTCCAGAATGTGCCAGAATAACATTCTGGCACAATTAATAACATTAATAACGAATAATATTCGTTGTCAGGAATAACATCTCATGTGCTTGATTTCTTGTGCTCCCAGTTCCTTTCTGGAGCCCGGTGAGCTCTGTGGTGACACCCTCCAGCAGGAGTTGGTGCTTCCTGGCACGCTCTGTCAAGAGATGGATCCTTTCCCTCGAGCCTGGCGGAGCTTGCTCAGCCTCACACCTCCTGCTCCTTGTGTGAGAAGAGGCAGCACAGCCTGACTCAAGCTCTCTGTGCTGCTGCCCTCTTAGACCTGGCAGGTACTGCCCTCAGTTCTTAAATTCCTCATTTTCATGGTGGTGATCTTAGTTAGTTCAGTAGCTTATGATTTCACATGAGGAACTGCTCGTCTGTACTCCTGGTTTTCCACCAGCAGGTTTTTACCTTTTTGAGGGTCTCCTGATACATCAGATATGGATGTAAGGTAAAGTATTTTTTTTGGTTACACTTCCTAGCTTGAGGTAAATAGTGTGCAGGCTCCTGACCCTATTGTGCTGCATTTTGATGACATTCCATTGACATTAGTGAATGGTCAAGACTTAAAATGATGTACTTAAGAAATTTTAGTTGGTTTGCTTAACAGAGTATGGGTGCTCTCTACCTGGAAGTTGGTATTTTGCTGGTCCAAAAGCCAAATCAAGGCCTTGCTATTTATCTTGAATTTTATGTTCTTCTGGTGAAGCTCACTGTACTGATGATAGTCTTGGAAGAGTGAAATCACTGGTGCAGTGCTTAGAGGCCAATTGCCTCTGGGCCAAATGAAAACCTTGTGGGTGAAGTCTGAGGCAATGAAGTCAAACCTGTTCTACTGAACCTTCATGGGGTGGGGGGAAAAGTCTGGAGACTCTTTTTCCTTGTGGTAGTAAGGTCTTTAACCTCCTAGGCAGTGGTTTAATGAGGAATTCTGAGCCCATACTGTAGCAGTGCTGTAGTCATCCTGTCCTCCTCTACTCATAAATTAGATTTTGTCTGCACAGTAAAAATTTTATTTTAAATAGCCTAACATATTCCAGATGTTAAACATGTTGTAACAGACCTTCTTATTGAAAGTGTCTGTGATTCTAAGACCAAACAAGTGACGAATACTAATTATAGGACTCATAAAAGTGAGACTTAAGCATGGTACAATAGAGCAGCAAGGAATATTTGACTGTTCTAAAAATAGATCCTCAGTGGACACAGTGGGATTGCAGCTGAATTTTAAAAAACTGACTGCAGAGGAACCAGACATGCAATTTTGTTAACTGGAAAAGGAAAAGGGAAGCTGAGTACCAAATTCTGCTTTCAGTGTGACCATGCCCCATGCCTCTGAAATGCCTGTTGGCAGCACAGAGCGTGGTTGTGATTGTTCAGCTGCTGTAAGATGAGGAATGGTAATTAGAAGAAACGGTAGGACAAGCTTAATGATTTACAGTTGGTTTTATGTGTGTCTCTTAAAAAATTCACAAGAAGATATGTTCCTGTGTTACGTAAAGGGTCGTGTGTTGCAGAGAAATAGGAAGTGCTTGGGAATAGCTCACATTCCCCAGTAATCACAGGCATTTAAGCTTTTGCTGGCCTGTCGCCAGCCTTTGCAGTGATGCTCTTTTGGAGGTCAGCCTCTTCTCCAGAGTACTTTAACCTTGAGCCAAAACAGTCGTGTCCTGTGCAGTTGGGGTCAGAAGCCAAGTTTCCTCTCGTAGCAACTACTGAAGTTGACTTTAATTGCAGGGCACATTCTGTCAAACAAAGCGTTGTGCCCGGAGCTACGTGGCTTCTGGGCCAGGCTGATTTCCATCTGTCTTGCTCGGAACATGGGCAGGGCAGGCATTTCTCTCTGAATATAGAATAGTGTGGCAAATGCGTTTGATATGAACGAGTTACAGTGAAAATTGCAAGTCCATCTGGGATTGCTGCTGACCCCTCTAGGTCAGGTAAGATCTGTGTATGTTGAAGAGCAGCTTGGAGCAGCACAGCTGTAAAGTCTGTCCTCAGTGTTCCACCTTCAGTCTAGAACAGAGCAATGTCGGTTGTTTTCTAACCAGCAATTTGATCTTGGTCTCTCAGTCATAAGCCAGCCCAACCTGAATGATCAGGCTTTCCCAGCTTACTCCAAAGGAAAGGAAGATTAAAATTACTTCATTTGCATTCAGCGTGGTTGTTGGGTTTTCTGTCCTTAACCTTTTGTTTTTCTTGAGGAAGGAGTGGTACTTGCCCAACTTCTCTATTCCAGCTTCTTGTTTTAGAGATTTGTGTCTCGAGATTGTGCAGGGGCTGCAGTTGAAGTTTGGCTTGCTCACTCTCTAGTGGAGTGGCAGTTGGGCACTTTTGGGCTCTCTGGAGGAAGAGAATTAATGATTCTCTTGTGTGTGCCTGGAAGGCAAAGCAGGTGTAACTCAAACTCCTACACAGGCTGTCCACTTTCTCCTCTGGCCTGCCTTCATATTAAGGTGTCTTCTGAAGATGGACGTTTAGGCTCCCATACAAGA
Organism: Oriolus oriolus; assembly: GCA_013400235.1. Lineage (NCBI taxonomy): Eukaryota > Metazoa > Chordata > Aves > Passeriformes > Corvidae > Oriolus > Oriolus oriolus. The sequence goes on from VXBT01002918.1 coordinate 12,796, forward strand.
ATCAATTATTACACAGTTCCACCTGTGCAAATTTATTTAAGCAAACCACAGATGACTCAGATCTGTTTTAAAGTAACCACTCTTCAAATTAAAGTCATGTTGAGGCATGTCTGTGGTTATTGAAGATCATCTTTTACAGATAGAAGATGGAATGTTAGCCCTTGTCTTCAGGTCACATCCTTTATTCCCAGATTGTTCTATGTGCTGAATTGGTGTACCTTTTACCATCAAAACTTTGAATAAAGTTGCATTAAATCATTGAAGATTTAATTTTTATCTAGAAGAAGATGGGATCTCTGTGTGTGGCAGAGTGGTTCTGGTTATGAGCCAGTTCCCTTCCAGTGTCATTCCATGCAACATCAGGCCACTGTAATTTTGCTGGTAAAACTTCTCTCTGAGCACTTTTCTGAAATGAAAATGCCCAGATGTTGAATGGGAAGGGGTACACTGAGGGGGATGCAGTAGTAATCTGTGTAGAAAGAGCCTGCATGGGTGGCTTGACTGGTCACATCCCTGATGAGAATTGAGATTTCTGTGTCTGGCTGTTTCTTTCTGGTACAGGAAAGAGGCTCTTTGCTTGGTGACCACAGCTGAATAACTCAGCAGTGAACTACCAGTAAAATTGCACTTACCTAGAAGATTGCTTCATAACCTGTTCTGAATCTCCTGCTTCATTTATAAGGCCTAAATTATTTTAATGAAATATTAAAGTATTAAAGTAACTTTATTCATGCTTGAAAACACTGAGGCTGAGATTCCTTAGCTCTGTAGCCAGCACATTTATGCTGCCATACAGAGGAAGTTTGCTGCAGACCTTCCTGTCCCCCAATAAATTGTTATTTTTGCTCCTGCTTTTTGCCTTTTCTTCTATCCCCTTCCTTGCTTTTGGTTTTGGCCAGTCTTAAGCAAATCTGTGCTTTTTTTTGTCTTAACTCAAATTTGTCTAGAATGCTTAATGAACATATATTACCAAGTATTTCCTTGGATAAGCAGAGAGTTTTACTGATACTTAGTTGCAGGTACTGTCTGAATGGAGCATTCGTGCAGTAAGCTGCCTGTGAAATCCTTTTGATTTCTGTTTTGTGTCCTGGTAGAAAAACAAGCACTTCTTTGCTTCACATTTACTTTGCAGAGAATGTAAACTAAAACTCTGAAATGTGTGTAAATTTTTTAAATTACTGCAAGGAAAGGTGCTTTTTGTCCCCTGAAATTGTTACTCTCTTTTTGATAGTAGGCAGGGTTTGGTGTCTTATATAAGTTAACAGCAGCAAAAACTTAGTTCTAAATCCTCTTCATGGAAGTGATACTAATATGCATAATCCTGTCTAGTTGATTCTTAGCCTGAATTTCTCCAAAACATTCTGTGCAACAGCTGCCAGAGGTGAATTTGTTGCAGTTTCCTGTGATTGACAGCTGAGATAATGTCCCAAAGCCCACCTGGTTTGGGGTCATGTTTTATGCAGTAACATTGTTTTGGTTTCAGTAGGACTCCTGATGCTTTCTCTCCGTGATGACCTCAAAGGAAAGAAGTTTAAGCACAAGCAAGACAAACAAATACAGTACCAAGTTTGGGAGGATGGTGTGGGTGCTGTGATGAGTTTCCTTGGAGATCTGTCCAGTTTCAGTGACTGCTTTTGCAATGACCTGGAGGATGTAATGAGCGGTGTGGTATTTTCAGGGGTCGCCTGGGCAGTGCTGGGTTAATGGTTGGACTCAATGATCTTAATAGTCTTTTCCAGCCAGAATGAGTTTATGATTCTGAGTGCATTCCACCTCAGGGGACTCAAAGCCAGGTTACAAGAACTGGCCTGCAGGGTTGCCTTCAGGGCTGTTTAAAATGCCAAGCTATGCATTTGGTTTGGACTTGGAATGTAATTAAAGCCAATAAGTGATCAACACTGTAACCATGACAATGCTGCCTGAACTAGAGAAGAACAGAAGTGCCAGTATTTGTGTGTTGGTGCAGTTGCTTTCACTTGGAAGCGCTTTGTAGCGGTTTGACACATGAAAGGTCCTGCTGTCAGAAATCCGAGGTGGTGTGTGATGTGCTGTGTAAGCAGCACTCTGACTGTGAGCTGCAGTTTCCTTTATAACACCATTTCAGTGGTATTTTGTGATTTTTGTGATTGGCTGTGTGTATCAACTATGGTTATGCCTGAAATTTAACATGAAGCTGTTCCTTTTGCACTGCAGAAGACTTGGAAGAGATTAAATAGGTGTGAAGTAGCCTGGATGGTGTCTGCAGAGCTGTGTGGAGATAAAGCTCTGTTCTGTCTCTGTTCTGAGAGGTTGTTTCACTTCCCCATGCACATCCCTTGCGTTTTGGATGAGTGGTGGTAAGTGCTGTTTGAAGCCAGGAGCCAATAAAAAATTGCCTCTAAATTTTTATGGTCTCAGAGTAACTTAGTGGAGCCAGAGCACAAGAATAACTTCTCTGCTGTTTCCTGTCTCCATAGAGATTTTTAATTTGCTGAATCAAAGCCTTTCATACAAGATCACAAAGTAGTTATTGAATTTGAGTTTAGTCTGTATACTGGGCTATTTTGTAGTGGTTATGGGCAATGTCCTCATTGTTTTCAGGAATTTGCAGAATGGATGTGAAGCTGGGAGGTTTCTTGCTGTGTTTCTAGGATTTGAGCAGCAAATTCCCTGCTTGGCATGTGGCAGGGCTGTTAACCTGTTCAGTAGAACAAATAGGTATTGTTTGTTCAGTGGTGACATCCACTGAAGACAAGATCACTTTAACAGGTAGAGTCTATTTGAAATGTGCAGGAAACTTAACTGTTCATTTACTTAACTTGAAAGTACTGTGGGCTTCTAATACAGCTAAATATAAAAAGGGACAGAGCAGTCTTGCCCTCTTCTTTTTGTGTGAAGGAATAAAATCTGAAGCTTTATGTAGTTAAACTAAGGTGGATCTAAATATATTGGAATAAATCTGCTCATCCTTTCTTCCTCTTTCTTTATGGACATTTGTAAGGCACAAGTGGGTTGTTCATAGCAGTGTAGAGCCTGAAATCCTTTTCAGTGAAACCTGACTAAATCAAGAGAAGCCCTTAAACAAGTATAGGCACCAAGAGAAGACAAGGGTGAGTAGGGATTATGCTCTTCTGTACACCTGATAAAACCTTTTCTTCCATGCAGGACTCTTGAGTGACAGAGGAACTCTCAAGGGCAAGAATTAATGGCTTTGGCAAATGCCAGGAAAGGAAATGTTTTCTTATTCACCTCTGCTTACAGATGGCTTCATTTTCCTCAACTCCTGGTTTCATGGAGAATTTCTCAGTAGTTTGATTTCCATTCCACAGAAGGAGAGGTGAGCTGAGGAAGCTCAATTTGCAGCCTGTTAAGCCAGTTATGCTTTCAGATGCTTTCTCAAGACAAGGATACTGTAAAGAGCAAGTCCTTGTAGCATTTGATGATTGAACAAGGCCCAGGGAAGCCTGGTGGTGCTAATGAAAAGGTTTCTGCAGTGACCTTCAGTGTTTGTAGGGCATAAGGGCAGCTTAGAGCATGGGTTATTTAACAGCTGTGGGTGTTGGAAGCCCAGGGAGTGCTTAGAGACTGTGCAGGGTCCTGCAGTGTCTGTGAGGTCGGGACTCATTCAGTGGGGGAAGTCTGTCCTGGATCTTCTGAGTAGAAGAGACCTAGACCTGGGCTGTAAATCTGAGCACCGCTTCAGTGCAGTATCATAAATACGGCATTTGAAGAATCTGAATATCATGCTGCAGTAACTTTTTGAACCGCTGACAATTTCTCTTCCCAGATATTCTACCTGAAAGCTCTGATCACTACCTTGGAGAACATCCAAGGTTGTTTTTCAAGATTGCTTCTCTCTCTGTTTGAGAAATAATTAACCTTCAATTACAACTCATGAACAGCATCTGCGCAGAGTATATTCTTGTTCGTACTTGTCTGATTTGTATAATAACGTGTTTGTGTGGTCTATTAAAAAAAGAAAAAAAGACAAACCCCAGAACTTCAAAACCAAAAAAGCCATTGTGATTGTAGTTCAAGGATTTGATGCATAATTATATGAAACTTTCACAGCCTCCTTTATGGAAACTTTAGACTAATTCCATTGTTTATGGACTTTAAGGCAGGAATGTACTCCTGCAAAGCAGAAGGAGTTGGGCCATTTTGGGCAATTACTTGGGAATGCTTTGCTTTGGAAGACTGGGTATGAACAGTGCTGTAAATTTACACTCTTAATGCACTAAAGATCATTCTAATTAGCAAGTTCCAGGTCGCTTTTTACACTTGTGTAGTAAACAGGAACTCTTTAGCCTCTAAAATGGAGCAGAATGTTTGTCTAACGATATTGACTTGTCCTATTGATTTTTCGGTGTAACTTACGGAAGGGTTATTTATTTTATCTTGGGTACACTTAATAGCCATCATTAATACATAGATGGCCAAATCTTGTCTTGTACCAGGGAACAGAGGGTGAAGACAATTTATCCTGTTATTGAATGACTTGTGCCACTACAGGGTGAAATGCTTTTGGACTGTAATGGAGGGAGGATACAAGAGGGACAGGGTAAAATAAGGCCAGGATGCAGTTGTAGAAAAGTGTGATGGGGAAAAAGGAGAATTGTGCAGGTTTTTGTCCCTGTAGCTTCAGGTAAGGGGCCATTCGTGTTTGCCAGGTGAATGTCAGCTCTCATTTGGGAGATCCTTGGGAATGCATCCCAGCACACGGTGCAGCCGTGCCCTCAGAGCCACCTGCACGGCTCTCGGATGGGGCGTTCTGCCAGCTCTCTGCTCTTCACACCCTGCCCAAGTATGGCTCTGCTTGGAAAGGCAGGATTTTCCTCTCTTCTGTGGAATTCTGCTCTGCATAGAGTTGGAAGAATTTTTTCCTGTTGCAAAATGAATGTATTAAAACAAAGGTATATTTGAATGTGGGGCATTGTGATTTAATTTCTTTTTTATCAAACCAAGATGGAACAGAGCCTTTGTTTTTAATGAATGCTTGCTGCCTGCTTCATTTGTCTTAATTCTTAAAATCTCTGCAGTAGCTCTGTTGCAAGTGAAGAGTTATAATTTTTAATTCAAATTGCTTCCACACAAGGTATTTCCTGATGTCCTTTCTAATTGCTTAATCCAGTTCAGTGATAAATTGTTATGCAAACATTTTGTTTCTTGATCTTGCTCTGATAGCAAACAGGTTCATCATTGGTGAATCTTGCTGGAAAAGCTGTGGAGTAGTGTATTTGTTCTAGTTCTAATTTGAACACTTTAAAATACTTTTTAAAGTAGAAATTGCAATGGAAGGCTTAAACTTTTTTTTTCCCCTTTTAAAGTCAGTCATAGTGTTCTTTACATTCTGACTAGTCATATCTTGATGGCATAGACTGTGCTAAGCTTTACAGAGAAGTCAAAGGACTGTTAAACTACCTCATATTTGTCAAGGACCAGAAATGGTACGTAAAGGAAATTTTCGTTTAGATGATACACAGCCATTCACTGCCAGGTCTGACCCTGCCTCTCCTGCTGGGTTGTCTGTAGTCCCCACAAGCCTGAGCTGTAGTCTGTGTAACTAAAGCCTTCTCCATCTTTTCCAGAGAGAGTTCTAGAACTGAGAGGCTGCCAAGCAGCCTTTGTTTCCCAGCAATGAGAGAATAACTCCTCTCTTTGCAAATGAGAACATTTAATGAAGTGAAAACACTGTGGAGAGGAAAACCACTTCAACCTCCTCTGAGCAAGGGCTGCTGTGGAGAGCTGCTCTGAGGGGAAGGTCCCTGCACAAAGCCACAAAGCCCAAGGGGAGCTGTGCTGCTGGGAGCAGGGGCCTGGCTGGGACTTGTCCTTGGAGGACTTGTCCTTCCAGAGCTGGCTTCACAGGGCAGTTTCTTCCCAGAGAGCTGACTACCTGTATGTTAAACATGTTTGTACTTCCTCAACATGCAGTTCACTTCACATTCCCTCTTCCCAGTGCCTGGGAGCGTTACCTTACCAAAAACCCTATTTCTGGAGCTTTTTGAGGTGTATCCACTGTAACCATCTGCTCTCTTGCACACACGCCCCCGAGCCGATCGCTCCCATGTGAGCTGACATCCCTCAGAAACACTGGCACCGAGATCACACTGCTTTGTTCAAGTCTCCCGATTTTCATACTGCTTCGAACGAGTGTCATGATTTCTATACATATGTATGGATTGCAAAGGGCGTGGTAGAGAGCTCTGAACAGCAGAATACAGGGCATGAAAAGTTATTTGCTGATCTGTGAGAGTTCATCCGGAATTGTTTCTTTCCGAGTTCAGCTGCCAAGGATTTGAAACCTCTTGGTTGCCCTCCTGGGAGTCACTGCTTTTCCTATTGATCTGCAGTGCTTTAATGCGAGGGGAGGAAGGGATACGGTGCTCTGCAGGAATGATCGAGCCAGGGCAGCATCCTGCTTGAGTGACCTTTCTTGTGTTTATGAATAATTCAGAAATCCCTCACACTGGGAGTGGATAGGAGAGCACAGTGAACGTTGGTTTGCACTTGCACATTGGTACCCACACATGGTCAGGTGCTGCAGGCAGAAATTAGAGTTAGCGCTGAGTGCTGCAGATGAGATTGGACTGCCAGGATGAATCTGCTCCTGGGTTCTCTTGAGGTGCCCTTGGAGAATGTGGTGCTGCTCTTGGAATGCTGCTGTGCCAGCAATTTCAGATAGAAAACATCAAAAAGAAATAAAACCTCTTAACAGCTTGATTCATGCCATTAAGCTGTTAAAACACTCAATATGCTTAATTTTCTGAATGGTAATTGAAATTCCTCCTTATTTCACCAGGTTAGAATTCCTGTTTGGAGGATTGACCTACTAGCAGCATAAGATTGCTTGGACTATTTTTTTTTCTTCTTTTAAGTGTAGAAGTTAGTTTTGAGTCATTTAATGGAAATACTAAATAATCCCTATCCTTGAAGGCAGGGGACTGGGAATATATTAATCTGGCCAGAGAAGGTGAGTAATTTCTTTGCATTAATGACTGACTGTCCCCACTGAGGACTGAGCACATGCTTATTATCAAGGTATTTTGTTGGCCCTAGGCATGGTTTGAGAAGCAAAAAGCCAGAAATCTGTAAAAACTGGGTTGGGGTCATACCAAAGTGCTGTTTTAAAGGTGGTATTTTGAAAAGAACTCATTTTTCCTGATACTAGAATTCCAAAATTTGAAGGCAGCGGCAGCAAGTACAATTCCCTTGGCTATGAGAAATGACTGCAATGGATTTAAAATAGTCTGACTTCTGAATTGCTTTCATGTCTTCACACTCAGCTGAAATACTAGCAAGGATAAAAGTGGAATAAATCCTGTTATTTTGACTCTACTCTGAACATGAGTTGCTAAGGGAAGCAGTTGGAAAAGAAGCTTTATTACAATGCTATTTTGGTTGAAATTATGCTTGTCAGTGCTCTTGCTGTTAACGTGCATTAAGAAAGTTAAATTTGCGGTTCAAGCTGCTTCACCAGACTGTGTTTTTCTTGATGCACAATGCAGCTTCTAATGTATCAGAGTACACAAATGTTCCAGAGGCTGGTGGGAAATGTAAAAGCACATTATTGAGGAACCGCAGAATTGCAGGATCAAAATCACTTTTTGAAAGATCTGTACACAGGTGTCTCAGCCAAGGCGGTGTTGTGACTTCATGTCAAGCCCAGCAGCAGCTGCAGAGCTTTGAGGACGAGCACACGTGTGCTTTTGACTTGTGCTCCGTGTCAGTCTCCGCACACCCTGTGTGTTAAATGTGGCGGGGAAAATAGCAACAGTGTCGTGTCCTTGCAACGCCATTCTTGGGTGCATTTAGTGCTACAGCAGCAGTGTTTTACTCCTGCGTGGAGCCCTTCAGGATTTTCTGCAGCTGCTTCTCTTTTGAGGAACTAATTGTCTTTGATTGTATCTGTACAGTGAAATTGGAACGCCGAGACAAAGGCGCGGGGTATCTGATTTTATTCTTACAGAGAGACCTATCTGTCCAGGTTTAACCACAACGCTGTCATACAAGGAAGGGGCAGCACTTTGTAATAAACTCTGCTCTATCAGCCTGCTGGAGGAATACTGCATAATGCAGTTCAGTTTTTTTGCTGTCTGCAAAGCTATATTTGAGACAAAATTTGTGGTTCAAAACACTTCAGTAACGCAGCAAAATCTCTCCAGTTCTATTGGAAAATAAAAGCAGTGTTTGATCTTTCTTTAATCTTCTCATGCTCCTTTAATAGCTCCAGTCTTGGCCATGCATGTGCTGCTCTGACTCACGTGGCTCTTGCTGTGTTGTACCACAAATTACAGGTTTTCTTCCTGTGCTGTATTGGTTCGTGGTGAAAGATTTGTCGGTGTCCTGTAGCCTTTAGCAGGTTTTTCCTGCCCACTCTGCACTGTGAAAGGCAGCAGTTTGTCCCTTGTGGAAGACACAGCTATGCTTGAATCCGATTGAGTATTTTGATGTGGCCGTGGTTTGCTCTAATCACCTTTTATTCAAACAGGGCTGTGCTGAGAAATGGTGCATTACAAGGACATATTGGCAGTGGGACATAAAGAAATAAAAGCAGCCTAATTTAAGAGCCCAATAAAATTGACTGTGAACAGTTTTCTGTGTGTATGTTCTTCAGGGAGAAAGAATCCTGAGTCGCTCTTAATCTCTTGGAAACCCTCAAGTACTTTGCTGTAAGCATTCAGCTTGCCAGCTTCTGGCAGATAATTATTTTGTTCTCTTCCAAATTGAACACATTCAATTCAGTCTTGCCATTTGAAACAACACATTCTTCTTGGGCATATTTTTGTTCACAGTTCAGCAAACACTCAGGAGCAGGTAATGCTCTGAATTGCAAATGTTCACAGGGCAAACACGAAGTGTTTGGAGGACTAAGATGAGAAAAGCATCAATATGTGCAATGAAGGAGACTTGGAAAGGCTTTGGCATAAAGGGGGCTGTTCACATGGGGAAAACTTGTCATCCAGTTGTAAAAAGGACTTTGAAAAAAGTGAGAAAAATGTTAGATAACTACTGCCCCTGCTCTCCTGTTTGTAAAATAATTATAACATTAGGTCCACAAATAAAATAAAAGTATCAAATAAAGCAATCTGAAAACCAGAAATACTTCTAAATTCTGCTTCTTCTAGAAATGTTTTATTTTTCTGACTTTACCAACGTTTAATTACAGTCATTGCAGTTAAAACAGAGATTAATTTAGAAAGAATGCTGGAACTTTTTCAGGGAAAGGGCTGAGATACTCATGAGGAACAAAAATGTACAGCCTTCTGTCTAGAACAAGAGCCTTATAAAATAAATAAGAAACTTCTTTGCCATACCACCAGGACAAAAGAAACTTCTTATACCATGTTAATAGGACCCATCCTCCCTTTGTCTTGGAGCTGTGAAAGATTTTCTCCCCCACTGCTGACTCTTGTGTCACAACACTAGTGCTCTGTCACTGCTATTGTGCACACATCTCTGAGCCCAGGAATTATTGCTGTTCTTCAGTCAAGCCCAACCAGCTGTGCACAGATGAAGTCTGAAGAAGGGAGTGTTTGTAACCCCTTCCCTGGCTCTACTTCTGCTGCCTCACAGAGGAGCTTTATGAACTTGGGACGGTCGTGCTGCAAAAATGGTTTAAAAATATGCACAAGGGGGAAAAAGCTGACACTGTTTTAGTGCCTTACACCACTGTCACCATAGTAACGCTGCCTTCAAACTAGGTTTGAACACTGGTAATAAACTGAAGTATTTTAATTGTTCTAAAGGGAGAGTTAAGAGACCTTTTCTGTTCCAACCTCACCATTGCATACTTTGTGCAGCTGCTGCTTGTTTTGTTCCACACCCTCTCCCTCTTGATGCTGCAGCCCAGCTGTTTTCAGAGCAGTTGAAATCGTCTAAAAGGACAGAGTGGATGTTTTACCTCTTTCAATGAGTTGTTTCATGATGTTCTCTCAGATTTACTTTATCTGGTTTCTTCTGCATTGAGACACCTTGCAAAATCCTACCTCTTCCCCAAAGCCAGTGAGGTTCTGATAACAGCAAAAATGAAGGAATACACAATATGGAAAGCAGGCTAAAGAATTAATTGCTTCACTGCTACCCCATGAGGAAAAAAAAAAGCCAAAGAGAAGCAGAGATACATTAGAGACTGTGAAAGAAAAGGAAAAAAAAAAAGAGCTGTCTTGTATTGTCCAGCCACAGTGGTTTTAAAATTAAAATCCAACAAGTTTGTTAATGGGGATAACACTCATTTTCCTCTTAGTTGTTTTACTGATCCCAAATCCTTACCTGTCCTGTCTATGTCTGATTTAATACCATCTTCCCTGTGTGTCAAGTATTTAAGAGGCAAAGTTATTTACATGACTGTGTTCTTTAACCCAAATCAAAGCTGTTGCTAGCTCTGCATTATTGTAAGAAGTTTTACATTTTCAGAAGTGTGAAATGAGCTCGTTGTATTAGACTGACTGTTGTTGGACAAAACTGTGAGCTGATAAACTGCAGTGAAATCATTAGGAACACTCTGTGCCCAGGGAGCTTGAGAGCTCTATTAGCTTAAGAAATAGCTTTAGAAATGTTTTTATTAGACCTTGGGGAGCTGTATGAAATCCCTCTAGACAGCTTGGTGAAACACCGGTAATTAGTAAGTGAGTTTTTTAAATCCAAGACATAATTGTTTTGTCTTGTGGTATTTTAGAACTAGAGGGTCTGATTTTCCTGTTCCTGTTATCAAGGGGGTTGTCATGGTACAGAATGAATAACTTCCTTTTCAGGGTTATTTTATGTGGTTTAAAAATTGCCTTACTGGAAAGGAATTAATATTATTTATATTAACAAATGGATTGTTTGGAATGCACTGTGACTCTTTCAGCTGTAATGTGGATTCAGGAACGCTCAGCCGCTTCCACAGAAACTCTGAAGGGCACTGAGCCTCCAAATGGTGGTGGTGCCAATGAAGGAACTCTGCACACCCTCAGGAATTAATGGTGACGAGTGGTTGTTCTTCCCATCGTTACAGGCCTATGAAAGAAGGTTTCCTACGTGCCCTCTGATCCCCATGTTCGTAGCCAGTGACACTGTAAACGAGTACAAGAGTGAGGACGAGGCCATCCACGTGATCGAGCGGCGCTGCAAGCTGGACATCGACGCACCACGGCTGCTGAAAAAGGTGACGAGCTCTGAAGTGTCTGTTCTGTACTTCTGGATATCCCTTCACCTGAATGCTGTCTCTTAACAGAGTGTGTGCATCTTCCCCAGATTGCAGGAGTGGACTACGTCTACTTTGTCCAGAAGAACTCTCTGAACAGGCGAGAAAGGACTCTGCATATAGAAGCCTACAATGAAACCTTCTCTAACAGAGTCATCATTAACGAGCACTGCTCCTACACAGTGAGTAACAACAGGCCCTTGCTGGGGCTGCACGTGGACCTGAGGCAGTGTTTAGATCTCTGGACTCCAACAGAACTTGGGTTGTTCCTGGCTTTTGCCTTGCAAGAAAAAATAACCAACACACCGCCCTGAGTGACAATTGTTGGTGTTAAATGTGACACGCTTGCCTCAAGAACTGAGACACGTTTGGCACCCTCTTGCTTGAGCATCTTCTCAGAGAGCAGAACACAACATAATTTGCTGTGTTTGACAGCTCTGTTCAGGCAAATCTGTGCTCTATAGCAGCAGTGTGGGACTTGGTGAGGCTGATGACACCCTGACAGAACTGCCAGAGGAAAGTTCAGCTGATTTGCCTTCTGCTCAGCTCAGACAGAAGTTCACTGAGTCAGCTATGATTTAACCTATCTTTTTTGGTTGTCCTTGGTCTTCAGTGCAAATGTTGGTGCAGAGGAGTCTGGTGGCAGCCCTGCTGCTCTGCTCTGGTCATGGTTTATTTCTGAATGGCTCAGCCCATCCTCATGGGCTCTTACAGCATGTACTGTAGCAGTAGAACTTCAAATTGATGTTAAAGGTCAGATCAGAGCTAACAAATGTGACTGATTTATCTGTATTGTAGCACTCTTTTTATGTGCAGGTCATAACATTTTCTGTTGTGTTTAACCTGTGCTTAAAAGATCACTGGGTGCCAAACCCACTTGACACCATTATCTAATCTTTTTATAATTATTTCTGCTGTAACTTCCAGGGCAAATTTAAAAATACTTTTCCACTTACCTGCAGTTTTTATGTAAAAGCTCTGTTTAAACAGGGGAAATGCTGTACAGTAAAGTGCATATGGTAAATATATACGAAACACAGCACTTCTCTTTGCCCATTTGCTCTACTCAATCAAGAAGTTAGGTAAATACAAAACCAGGTTTTCAATGGAAGAATAAATTGTTTCTAAAAGTTCGTTTTTATTAAAGGTAACTTATAATCAAATTTATGAACATACAGGAAGATTCTTAAATGATGTTATGAGTTGTACTTACTTAGGCCATACAAGCTATTCTTGTACCTCCTATTTCCTAATGCAGAAACAGAAAAATGAAGGGAAAAGGGTTTTTTTTGTGTAAACTGTCTCCTTATAAAGTGTTGATCTTGTTCTTAGCCAAATTTAGCATGTTTTGAGGGGGAGGGGAACCCTAAGGCATCAGGCCAGCTGCATGCTCAGAAATCCAGCCTTTCGTGATGTTTTTATAATGACAAATTCAGAGCCCGGCCTAGAAATTCTAGGCTTGAACAAATCTATTTTAGCTGAAGAGAGTTTAAAAACCAGCTTTTTGTAACAGTATCAGCATCAATTATTAAATGTTTAGGTTGGAAAAGCCCTGTAAGATCGAGTCCAACTAAAAGTCTGTTTCAGGATCATGTCAGTAAACCAAGAAGAGATAATCTAAGAGGGAAGGTGTCAGCTGAGTGAGGAGTGTGCATTTCTGTCTGTGGCATTATCATGGGAGAGCAAACTGAAGGAGTTTTCATTCTACATAATGCTGAAGTACCTCATAGGTCAGTGAGGGAGCAGTCTGTGTGCTGGAAACATGTGGACTACAGTGCTTGGGAAATGCTGCCCCTGCCCTTGCTGCAGGGCTTGGCCTGCCTGAGCTGGCCCTGGGCTATCAGCCACAGCAGAAAGTTCCCTGTGGAGGCTTTTACCCTGTTCCACAGACACCCTGCAGTCCCACTTATCTAGAGTGACACAGTGGATAAATGTGCACTCCTCTGGCTCTTGGCCGGTGCGCTTGTGTTTCTCCACCCTCCCCGTTCTTGTTAAGACAAAAAAAAAAGTCGTGGGACTGTGGAAGGGCTTCTCAGTTTTTTGTCCTTTGGCGTTGCCTCTTCCCAACCGTGTTTTGCAAGTGAAGCAAGACACTGCAAATTCCATTTGAATGTTTTTGACTGTGTGAACCTCTGAAACAAGAAACATTTCAAATATTATGAGGGGAAAAAAAACCTAAAAGGATAACTGAGCTGTATGATCTTTTGACTTGCAGGTTCATCCTGACAATGAAGATTGGACCTGTTTTGAACAGTCAGCAAGTCTGGATATCAAATCTTTTTTTGGTTTTGAAAGCACAGTGGAAAAGATTGCCATGAAGCAATACACCAGCAATATTAAAAAGGTGAGCCTGCAGTTGGGAAGGATGTGCCTGGCTCCAAGTTACTAAAAGACAGTGAGGCTGCTGCTAAGTAACAGGCTGCTCTGCTCAGAAAGCTGGGCTGCTTTGCTAAAAGCCTGGGGCAGTGTGTCTGTGTAGGGCTGTTTCAAGGGGAATCTTTGGAGGTCTGATCACTTAATTTTCAGCCCAGTCCCTTCAATGTCTAAATGGGTGGATTTTTCAGTAGCTGAAGTAAATTTTCTTTTTTGAAGGGAAAAGAAATAATAGAATACTACCTGAAGCAGCTGGAGGAAGAAGGAATAACTTTTGTCCCACGGTGGACTCCTCCCGTTGCATGTAAATCAGAGAGCAGCACATCCCACCCAAGGAGACCGGTGTCACCTGCCATTAATATCCCAGAGTCTGCCACAAAGGAGGGTTTGAACAACAAGGAGATCCTCAACAGCTCCAGCAGCCCCTCGGAGCCAATCACAGGAACACCCGATGGTATGGGGATCTGATGGGTTCTACTGGGATGCTTTCTGCTGCAGAGGCTCTCAGCACTGGGCAGCTTCTCCTGGGAAGCTGAGGAGCTCCACGTTGGCTCCTTGGTTGGTGACATGCAGTGTTAAAGTGTGGGCTCACCAAGCAGTGACACATGGCAGAGCTCCGGGAGCTGCTACGGGCTGAGCTCGTGAGTGGAGGTCAGGTATGAGCAGAAAAACTCTTTGCTATTCATTGGGTTGCAAATGAGCAGTCTGATTCTTGCCCTGAAATCCAGGGAGGGTATAACTGCAGGAATAATGGGGAGAAAACAGCTGAAGCTTCCCTAGACACAGTCTTCTGGGAATTTGGGAAAATGCTTGCACTGGGAGATCAAAGCTTCTCTAAGTATTTCTAGAATCAGCAGGCCAAATGGTGCTGTGGATTGATGAATCTGAGCATACTGGCAAAATGCTTTTACAAATGTCTGCTTTTGCTCCTTCCTTAGCTGCAGAAGGAGAATTTTATCTTCTTCATGAAGATGCCTGTGTTTGTTGCCTTTCTCATCTTTTCGTTGATTCAAAGGAACTTTAGTCAGTTCTGACTGCGCCGAACACAGCGGCCACTTTAAGACAGCAGCAACTCAGATCACTTTTTGCTTGGCCTAGATCAGTTCAGGACCACTCTGATCACCTGTAATCTCTTTTTAGATAAGCTGGATGCAGACTACATCAAGAGGTACCTGGGGGACCTGACCCCCATGCAGGAGAGCTGCCTCATCCGCCTGCGGCAGTGGCTCCAGGAGACGCACAAAGGCAAAGTGAGTTCCTGGGGGTGTCCAGAGTGTGTGACGCACAAAGTGGGCCTGAGGAAACCTCCTGCCACACCCCCTGGGGCTGACTCTTTCTGCTAAGTGGCCCTCCATGGTCAAAACCTAAATTTAAGCAGAGGTAATAAGGAGGAGTTCATTGTGACTGTCCAGCTGGCTTTGCAGCTGAGGTGCTTCAATAATTAGCATGAAAGCCTCTCAGACTGTCAGTTAAACTGCCACAGGGGAGTAACATCAGTTTTATAAGTCTTCCTGGTCTCTACAATGACCTTATTTTTACATTTGTTTGTTTTGGCCAAACATCATAGTCTTAAATGCTGAAACACTGGTAGCAGTGGAGCCAGTTAGGTCACTGATAGCAAGGCTGGGGTTTTTCCAGTGCCTTGTGATTTGCATGTGTGCCTCAGCTTCCTCTACCTTAACAATAAAATACAGTCTGTGTTCTGTCCTGATTTATTTAAATTGGGCTGGCTTGGCATGGTCATACAGGTGGAAATGATTACACTGAGAGTTCATGAAATGTTTATATCCCTTATGAAGGTAGCTGCAGTGCCTGGCAGGGCTCACGAATTTGTTTCAAACAAAGGCTGATTTCCTTGAGTAACTCCCAGTGTTACACACCAGCCTCTTGCATTGGTGCACGTTTTTCAGCTTCTTTTGTTTGGGTTTCTGTTCTTGTTTCAAACCTTGAATACAAAATTGGGTTTGTTTTTTTTAATAGATCCCAAAGGATGAGCACATTTTAAGATTCCTGCGTGCCCGGGACTTCAACATCGACAAAGCAAGAGAGATCCTTTGCCAGTCACTGACGTGGCGTAAGCAGCACCAGGTGGATTATATTCTGGACACCTGGAATCCTCCCCAAGTGCTCCAGGATTACTATGCAGGAGGCTGGCATCACCATGACAAAGGTATGGTTTCTGTACAAAATATGTATTGAACAGCCTTTTTACGTACTGAATCAAAGGTGATAGTTGTCCCTCTGTTAACTAGAGGTGGCTTGTTAGAACTTCTCAGTTGTTATGTGCCGAAGACACTTAAATCCTTAGAATCTTAGAATGTTTTGAGTTGAAAGGGAATTTAAAATAAAGTTTTTCCATCCCTCTGCCATGGGCAGGGACACCTTCCACTAGACCATGTTGCTCAGAGCCCTGTCCAACCCGGCCTTGAGCACTTCCAGGGGCATCCACATTTTCTCTGGGCAGCCTGTTCCAGTACCTTTGCCAGCCCTTAGCTGCTGGAGGCAGACTCCTGGATCAGAGTCTTTCTGACTAATACTGACATACTTAAGTCTGCTTTGCCAGGAGCTTAAAAAAAGTGATTAATTGCACTTCCGTAGTGCTCTGAGATGCTTAGAAGGGTGTTAGGCAAATGCTGAGTGTGCTCTTTCAGTGATTAAAAGATGTTTGTAAATAAGTATATCTTTGCAATCAATTTATTTCTGATGTTGTATAAGTCTGCTGATGGCATAAATGAATATTTATTTGGCGTTACAATCAGCTTAATGATGAGAAGTGGAATGTTGCAAAAACATCAAATAGAGCAGGTTTGTTTAAGAAGAGAAGCAGCTTTGGCTGAATTCCCTTTGTACTGTGAGCCACAGCCTGACACCCTCTCGTGTCCCTCTGCTTTATCGTGCACTGATCTCGTTGCTAATACATACATAGAAATGAAACACGGTGGAATTTGTGGCTTGAGGCAAGCTGGGCTCTTTAGATAAGGAAATGATCTCTTACTGTGAGCGATCTGTGCTCTGATTGAGTCTTTTCCCACCAGGCACCATTGTTTCTGCTCAGCTCTTCCTTTTTCAAGCAGCATATGAGACAGGGCGGGATGCTGTCAGCAGTAGTGGCCAGGAGACAGGGAGGACACAGCAGAAGTTTAATCACAGAGCTTGAATGGCTCTTCCCTGCTGCTCTGGGTTTGACAGACCTCAAACTGAGAAAATGGCAAATGAGAATGTGCCTGTAAAGATTGTAGGGAAAAAGACCTGTTAATAAGTTCTCCCTTTCAGCCCGTTCCTTGTCTGTCCTTTGCAAAGACTTCCTCTGTGAATAGCACACAACTGGGTCCTGCCAGTGAGCAGAAAGGTGCAGAATGCATCAAAGCCTTGTTTAATGTTCTTCTGAGAAGTTCTCCAGTCTTGTGGTGAACTTCGTGCCCCCTCCCTTCCCCTGCAGTTCCTTTGATCTCTCTTGCAGCATGCCCACAAGTAAAGCATGGCTTTGTCAATAATGGAAACACGATTTCAGAACTGAGCAGTTCTCTATAATTTAAAATTTTTCAGCGGTACGTTCTTTTTTTAAACCCTCTTTTCTAGTATTGCTCCTTTCCTCCTACATGTGCTAAATGTGCCAAACTTAAGCTGAATGCTGTGTGGCTTTTAGTGCTACAGTGAAGGCAGCAGTGATAATGAAGCATGTTGTCTAGAATGAGCTATCGGTGCTAAAGAAAAGAAGTGATTATTTTGGCTTGCAATTAGCACAGTTTTCTATACATCTGAGTGGCTTTTATTTTGACAGGAATGCTTCAATCTAACGTCTTTCTAAAATCACAAAGCTCTAATGGAATATAAATTGTACAGTGATAACACAGCACTGTCAGCTGAGATTCTCCTTCAGGTGTCATTTGGGTGGACTGGGGTTACTGAGCTCTTAGTTTGGGGTTGGAGGCAGCTGTGTCTGGGAGGGAGGGAGGGAGACCTGCTATGAAGCTTAATAGCAGTTTTTGTTTAGTGTTTCAAAAGCTAAACAGTACATTCCAAGATAAGTGTGTGCCCATGTTAAAATAACATTTTCTTTTAGTCCACCTGATAAAACATAAAACACTGTGAACTTTCATGGGGGCAGTGTCTTTGCCAAATAAATAACTTGCCTTGACTCTGCAGTTTGGGTTGTTTGTTGGGTTTTTTTTAATAGTGTATTTTTTACAATTTCTCCCCATGTGTCCTAAAGGACTTAATGATAATTTGATAACCTCCTTTGCAGCTGTTGGAGGAGAGTGAAGCTGCACAGACAACAGGACTTGAGGGAGATTTTTATGTAGAAAGCTTCGGTTTTTTCTTTTTATATTGTATGTTAACATACTCACTTTTATAAGCTGGTGATTATTTAGCCTGTGTATTAGAGTAGATGAAGCAAAGCTTAACAAGTGCATCACAACTTTAGGAGGAGGCTGGGAGCTGTATTGGACAACTAAGAGCCAGAAATGCAAACTTAGATTCCCAATTTCAGCCAACACAGTAATTCAGCTTAATGCCTGAGTATCCTGCCAGTGTCAGGCTGCCCCAGTGTGCAGGCAGATGCCTGTGGAAGGGCAGGGCTCTGATGCAGAGGGTCCTGCTGAAGCTGATCTCTGGAGCAGAGCCTGTTCCCACCAGGCTTAACCTGCATGAGCGGGGCTGTGTGCCAGTTCTGCACAGTGACAGAGCTGGAGTGTGGCTCCTGCAGACTCTGCAGAGGGCAGGCTCTGGGTTAACACTTGGCTTCATTAATTCCCAGATGTCAGGATGGCTATTTTTCTGGAAAGGTTGCTGCAAACTCTCCAGAGCAGTGCTGAATCACGTGTGATAAAAGCCTTACAGCCTTCCCCACAGCTCTGCAGTTACAGGAAAAGCTTCAGTTCACTGGTATACCTGAGCTGTCCTGGAAGCTAAGAATAGTCTGTGTCATTAATTGTGTATACCCAGGTCTGGAGTGTACTGATGTACTCAAAGTCCTTTGAACTTTCCATGAAGGTCAGGGAGCTATTTTTGAACCAGGATATCTCCGTTTTGCAGCTCACGTACAGGTAATCTGCACAGTGATGTTTATGTTGCCATCTGCTCCTGATTCTTCCTCTTGCAGGGGAAGTTTAACTGTTACGGTTTGTTTCCATCTGAATTTTTCAGAAGTAGCTCTCTCCCGTGTCTCTTGCTGTGTGGGTAAGGGTGCTGTTGGTTCGTGTCTCTGCAGACGGGCGCCCGCTGTACGTGCTGAGGCTGGGCCAGATGGACACCAAGGGCTTGGTGCGAGCGCTGGGGGAGGAGGCCCTGCTGCGCTACGTGAGTGCTCCTAACAATGGGTATTTTAGTTTAGCAATTCCCTCTGCCACAGCATCCATCGCTCTGGGTATTCTGACGTGCTCTCTGGCCATCACTTTTTTGGTTGGAATACATCTGAAAGCCCCCAGTAGCCGTTCCTGGTGCGTTCTTTCCCACTGCAGGCTGGTGGTGGAAAGGTGGAGTTCCTGGCAGCTCCCCAGGTTATTGGTTGGCATTTGCACAGATTCTTCTGCACTTGTGCAGGGCTTCAAACTCCAGTCTCTGCTCTTGTACAGAAGAAGAAACGCCATACTCAGGTTTTTGTCAAGCCTGTACTCCAAGGATAAGAATAATTTATTTTTTTAAAGAAAAAGTGCTTGCCTGCAGTCTTGCCTTTTCTAAAGGCATCACTCAGACTGTTACTGTAGATCTGCTCCACTTCCAAGCAGAAGTCTGGCAGAATTCCAGGTTTGCACTAACTTTTTTTGACTCCTAGTAATGACAGGAGCAGCCATAGTGACTATTAAAATCAGGGACTGGATTTTACTTTCCTCTCCTAGTGGCGTTTCCAAGCAGACGCTGAATTTTGTTTGCTTGCCCTAGTTCTGTTTCAAGGTTACTTTCTGTGATTTCAAAAGGGGCATTAATTTCTGAGTAATTAGGGGTAATTGTAGTGATTTCTAGTTCATTCTTCACCAGGGGGAAAAGAGCTGATTTGATCTTGTAGTTTTAATTAATCTTTGGATATAAACATATTTTCTTTATCCCACCTACTGAGTTTCAGACTGTCTTTTCTAAACCCCACTCTCTCTCTTGTGCAGGTTCTTTCAATAAATGAAGAAGGGCTGAGGCGATGTGAGGAGAATACAAAAGTATTTGGCAGGCCAATAAGGTAAAATCTGCCCTGTGGGAATTAGCTGCTTTCATGGGGGGCGTGGGGGGAATGTCAGGCAGTGGAACAAGCACAGGGTGGGCTGTGTCTCACATGCAGGTGCGAGCACAGGTACAGTTAATTAAAAGCCTCCCCAATTAGTGCTAGAGGGAATGTGGCTGGGGAAGCTGAGGGACACAACACCTGCCCCAGCAGCCTTGGTCTTGGTACTCTTCAGCTCTCCTCTACTGCTGGATATCTGCAGAGCAGTGCAGCCCAGCTCCCAAATCTGTTTGGGGGTTGGATTTTACAGGCATTGGTACAGACTTCCAAAAAAATCAGGCCATGATAATATCATGGGTAACATTTCCAGTAGTTTAAGGTGTGGTTTCCATGTCACTTGTTCATCATAGTCCACTCCAAGGCTCATTACACTCAGTTCTGGTTTGGATTCTCTGTTTATTATATGTGGCTACTTAGCTCTTGGTCCAAGGTGAGGTCATGAGGCTCCTGTGAAGCCTGGGATCTGGTTTTCCAGGTTCTGGCATGACTTCATGTGAAGTTCAGTCAACAGTGGTTTGCTAGCTGATCTTTAAGTCATTGTAGGGGTCACTTGTGAAAGTGGTAGATGCAAAATGGATTTAAGGGCATGGAATGAAGGCAGAACCAGCCCTGAAAAGATGCCATATTTCTTGGACTCTCTCCATTTTCTGCCTCCTTCCCCTAATCTGTAAGGTCCAGGGATGTGTGCTGTGTGTGCTTATCCTGTCCCTGTCAGAGAACTTGCTGCCCCAGCTCTCCGAGGGAGGTCGAATCCAGGGAGAGGTCTCATGTGTGTAACAGTGAAACGGTGCTGCCTGCTGGATCTTCATTTGTAGCCATAATTCTAAAGGGCTGCATATTAAACATTTAAAGTGAAACAAAGAAGGGTTTGGTGTTTCATAGGAGCCTTATGCATAATGTAATGGCTGCTGGCTGGTGCAGCACAGCTGTAAATCTTGAATTCCTGCCCAGGGCGAGACCTGAACTTGGAAAGAAACTGAAACACATGCTGCAGCTCAGTAGTTAGTATTAAGAACATATCTCTTCCTATAGAAAAAGCTTCCTTCCCTGAGATCTGACAACAGAATTAGCTTTGACGTGTGTTGGCACCGTTGTGCACTGTGTTAGTAGAAAATCTGCACTGTGAATGTTAAATTGCTTCAGAGCAGCAGCGTGGCCACTTAGTTGATCTCCCAGTAAAAGCAATGGTTTTATGTTTGGGCTGACTGTTGACAGGATCTTTTTTTGGCTTCATATGAGCTGAGCCTTTATCTGGAATCTGAAATGTCTGTGGGGGAATGTGCAGGGTGTGCAGAGTGATCACTGCACACCCCTTAAATTCCAGTGTCTACAGGCAGCACAAAGCAAGGAGGTGGAACAAGAAACCAAAACATGAAGAGGGTCCCCACATATTTCAGTATGTTGGGCACTTGCATAAGCAAGGAGAATTTTGATGCTATTGAGATTTTCCTTTTCCTTTTTGTCTTTCTCAAATTCAGCTCTTGGACCTGTCTAGTAGATCTGGAAGGCTTGAACATGAGGCATTTATGGAGACCTGGTGTCAAGGCCTTGCTGAGAATCATCGAGGTGGTTGAAGCTAATTACCCTGAGACCTTGGGTCGTCTTCTTATCCTAAGAGCACCTCGAGTATTCCCAGTTCTCTGGACACTGGTATGTCTGTAATCCCAAGGTATTCCTCAGTTCTCTCAGTTTGTGAAAGCACTTCAGAGGTCAGGCTGTATGTGCAGCAAACGTTGCCATTTGGAAACATGTCCTTTATACAGGATTCCTGGAGTGGATTAAAAACCACCCCCTAAGAACCTGCTTACACAGTTGGTTAATCTGGCTTCTTTGTAGTGTGGACTTTGCATAACCACCATGGTAACAGTGTGAGCAAAACTGATTCCTTCAAAATTGACTCGAAAACAATGTAAATTGACTTGAGAAAAATGTGAGGGCCTGATCTGTTCTGTTTTTCTTTCTTTGTAGGTTAGTCCATTCATTGATGACAACACTAGAAAGAAATTCCTTATTTATGCTGGAAATGACTACCAGGGTCCTGGGGGACTGCTGGATTACATCGATAAAGAAATTATTCCTGATTTCCTCGGTGGAGAGTGCATGGTATGAATATAAAGTATTGTGTAAAGCAACTTATTTGTGTTTTTTTAAATTTTTCCTCTCCTCTAAGCAAAGAAGTCTGTAAGCACAGAGTGATTCCTGCTGTAGTTTGGAGGTGAGGGCTCTGGTGTAGGATTCCAGGCTCAGTGCTGTTTTCTGGATCCACTTTAAAAAGAGCAGTACAATGCTTCTCTAGGATGAGTATCAAATACCTTATCAAAACAGCCAAGCAGAGCTAAAAGCCATAGTCTGTTCCCTGAAAAGTTCAGGCAAACATGGTAGCAGAGCTCTGAGCAAGAGCTGTCACCATCAGCTGATCCGAAGAACCTGTGTCACCTAAAAAACCGATCCCATAAGGAGCCCATGGGAACTTGTGGCACATAAGAGGGCTCAACAAACAGCCCAGTCTCCTCACACGGGGTGTGCAGTGACCCCCAGCAAACCAGAAAAATGGCTTTACTGCAGGATACTGTAATTTCTCGGTCCCTTGTCACATGCCTTGATAGCTGTTTCGTGCCTGGACCTTGGGTGTCAGTTGGATCTGGCACTTTAACATCTCACTGATACTGTAAGGTTTGTTTCACCTGTAATGTTTTTGACAACACAGGCTGGCTGTGTTTTCAGTGCCTGTACACTCTCTAGGTTAATTTCTGTACCATTCTTGAAAATTGATCTGTGTCTGTTCCAGCAGAGTCTCAAGTGATAATGAAGTACAGTTAGATGTGTTGCAGCAGAGCACGTGTTTATCTCCAGTGGGCTGCTTTTTGCTGCAGCACTAGCTTTCAGTGTTATCTAATTTGGAGCTCAAAGCTGGCGAAAGCCACTGCTTAAGTAAGCAGAAGTGAATGTTACCAGAAAGCAAATTGCTACAATACTTCCTGCCACTTACAGGCAGTGGCAGTCTCTCTCTTCTTCTTTACTTCTGGGTATTTGAACAAAAATGACTTCTCTGAGATCTTTTCAATTCTCTGTTGTAATTCAGTTACCAAACACTTCTACTTCCCCAGACACTTTTATGGAACCTGTTGTCAGTTTTGTTGCTACAGGCTTCTTAAAGCAGAAGTTTGCTTAGGGGAGTTGTGTAATCACTTCCAGTACTGAGCTGTCAGACAGCTGTAACTTCAACACTGTTAACTTTCCTGGCTGCAGTGTCCTTTTACCTGCTTGGAAACTTACTGTACCTCCGCACTACCCATCCTTAAATTCAGCTACCCCAGTTCTTTCAGGTCTCTGTAGCTCTGTTTTTCAGACTTAGTCACTATTGCCGCTTCCCTCAGGATTCTGAACTGTCTCCCATCTTTATTTAGTGTAAGGTGGTGTAAATGATAATTACAGCCTTTGCACAGTCCTTTTCTGGGGTGCTGGCTGTTGTGTATGTACAGTGCCCCTGGTGTCCAGTTCTGCAAACCCCTCACCCAGACCACTGTAAAAAAGAATTCCAAATGTATCATGTACAAGCTATAAAATTACTTTCAGACCGTTCCCTTCTCCAGAGTATTGCTGAATGTTTGTTTCTGAAGCTGGCTGGCAGAGAATGTGATGGGATGGTCACAGGAGATAATTTTTACTGGTTTTTTGGTTTCAGTGTGAAGTACCAGAGGGTGGGCTGGTTCCCAAGTCCCTCTACCGGACAGCAGAAGAGTTGGAAAATGAAGACATCAAACTTTGGACTGAAACAATCTACCAGTCTGCAAGCGTCTTCAAAGGAGCTCCACATGAGGTACAGCTCCAGCTGCCCTTTGCTTGCATCTCAGCCCTCTGCTCTGAGCTCTGTCTCTTGGCCTGGGAATGGCTTATTGCTTGTTTATTTAGTGCTGTGCTTCCACCTTCTGTAGGTGGTACATGGTGATGCTTTGGTAGCTGAAGTTTGTGACTGTTCCTCCTGTTATTATGTTGCCTTTTAGAGAGTATCACTGGTTTTCTTTCTATTCAAAACCGTATTTTCTAAGCAAAGCAAGCAATATTCTCAGAAGCTGCTTGAAAGCTTCTGAAAAAGCTTTTCTGTGTGTTGAAACAGACACCCCGTCAGGAGGCAACTTGTATCTGCAATGCCTTTTTGACTGTTAAAAAGCCTTTTTAATAGCAGAAACTAAGCCCAGCAACAAAAAAGCTGTGTTCTTTGTCTTTTTTTCCTGTAGGAGTTTGCCTTTACTGAGCAAATTGCTGTTGTCTAATGTGTCTTTCCTGTCTCAGGTTCTCATCCAGATCGTGGACGCCTCGTCTGTGATCACGTGGGACTTTGACGTGTGCAAGGGCGACATTGTTTTTAACATCTTCCATTCCAAACGAGCCCCACAGCCTCCCAAAAAGGACTCTCTGGGAGCTCACAGTATTACATCTCCCGGTGGGAACAATGTCCAGTTGATAGACAAAGTCTGGCAGCTGGGGCGTGACTACAGCATGGTGGAGTCTCCCCTGATCTGCAAAGAAGGGGAGAGTGTGCAGGTGAGAGAGCCGGAGCCTCGTGTGGGGGCAGATGGAGCCAAAGCTGCCTGTTCTTACTCACAGCACTGAGTGGTGACTCAGTGCTGGGCTGGCTGCTTGCTTTTGGGCCAGCATTTCAGCTGCTGTTCTGATGCCTTTTCCTGGTCTTAAAATTAAGAGAGCTGCACACAGTTAAGAGGGAAAAAGGGTTTTTACCTCGGTATTTATTTAAGGATCCTTAGGTGTGATGAAATGCACATCGGAATGCACCCCGATGTCCCCACCGAAGAAAATGGCCACTCACGATGTGATGAGTGTACAATTATAGGCCTTGCAAAAATTAGCACATCTATCAAAGATTCCCCAGTGAGGGACTCAGGTGAGACCCCCCACCCAAGGGACCCTCCCCCTGGCTGGGCCTGGCTTTGTTTACAGAATGTGTTCTGGAGAGGCCCTTGGTTTCTTTGGGCTTTTAGAATGTTTGGTCTCTAAACTTAACGAAATACTGGGTCTAAGGGGAGTTATCGAACTTAAAGAATTATAACTGTGTAAGCTAAAGGCACAAGGAATATATAAAGCTATAGAAAAGAGTGTATAAAAGGGGGTATAAAAGAAAAGCAAAAAAACCATCATGTCATCAGTTCTAGGCTGGGTGCTGCAGGGAGCAGGGATGGGATTTACGTGGGATCTGCTGGGAGAGGGGACGTTGCATCAGCCCGGTAGTGACTGAGATGGATCAGCAAGGAACCTGGGGGGGCCACCTAAAACGAAATGCACATCCAGAAAGTAGCAAAACATGCTTTGTGCTGTAATTCTGACAGTTATTTTCTGAAGCAAACAGTCAGTGTTTGAGGAATATCACAGTGCCTGCCCTCAGTAATGAGAGTAGGCTGGAAATCAAATCTGAGTTTCTATGTGTTTGTCCCTCTAATGGGCAGTGTAAGAGCTCCTGATGGCCAAAGCTCCTGAAGGTTTTTTTATGCCATTTACAACCTGTCCTTTAATTCCAGGTTTGTTAAAACATGCACCATGTTTACAGTCACACACTGCCACTGCTGTTCCTGTTCACTTGAAATGAGTCAGCCTCTGAAAAAGCAGCTCCTTGAGTCACCAAGATGGAAGTGTTAAACTGGAAATATGGGCAGTGACCTCTTGAACTGTGAGGCAGGAGCCTTGACTGCTCTTTTCACTTTCTCAAAGGACATCTGTGAATGAAAATAAATGGAAAATGGATATTATTTTAAAGCAGAACTTGTCCTTTCAGTATATTAAATCCTAACCCCTTGACACTGTCGAAAAGCTGGAGGAGCTGCTGGTGTTCCATCCCAGCTTTAATAAGGATGTTGTGTGGGGAGAGTCTCCCAGCACTGCCATTTGCTGGAGGAGCTGAAATATTGGCATTGAGGAAAAACTCTGGGCATGTAGGCACTTTTTCTAAGCTTGGAAAAGAAATGTCAATCTTGCAAATCTCTGTCAACCAAGTTAATTTTTGATTTTTGTTGTGTCTGCTTGCAGGGCTCCCACGTGACCAGGTGGCCTGGCTTCTACATTTTACAGTGGAAATTCCACAGCATGCCTGCCTGTGCTACAACCAACCTGCCTCGTGTGGATGATGTGCTGGCATCTCTACAGGTGTCCTCTCACAAATGTAAAGTGATGTACTACACAGAAGTGATAGGATCCGAAGATTTCAGGTATGTCTGGCCAAGGTCAGCCAATGTCAAACCTTTTTTGATTATTTGGATGATCAAGTTAGTGTCAGCTTCACTTGAATACGAGTAAATTGTGAGGGCAGCTAATGTATAAAAGGAGTTAATCAGTTATCTCGTGGTAATCATCACTGGTCACTTGGCTCTGCTTTGAGAGCTTGTTGGGCTTGGCAGGTTGTCCTGTAGAAGGGGGTGAGATTCAGATTCCAGTTGCTGAATTTCATTTTCTGCCAGTGGATAAACTTGACTGAAATTAAATCTCCATCTCTTTGAACAGCATCTGGTTTTTGAAAGGGGTGCAGTGTCCCCATTATTTTATGTGGTGAGGCAGAAAAACTTTTGAGTATCTTCACCAAAGCTGTTACTTGCTTTTTATTCAGTGTGCAAACAAATACAGTATAGATACAGAGCAGAAATCAAAATCTTCATGTGTTCTGAAGCTTAAAACTGCTTTCTTCTTTTTTTTCTGCAGGGGATCTATGACCAGCCTTGAATCAAGCCACAGTGGATTCTCCCAGCTCAGTGCTGCCACCACCTCCTCTAGCCAGTCCCATTCCAGCTCCATGATTTCCAGGTAGTGCCACAACAGCTGAAAAGCAAATGGATGTGATGGCTGGACCCTCGCCCGTGGCAGCTGACTGCAAAACAGCATATTCAACTGGCAATTGTGCAAAAAAACCCACCCAAAAAAGCCTTTTATAGATAGTAAAGTAGCTGTTTGAATTTTACAGTTAGTGGTTTTGGTCTTTGTTAGATCCAACAGCTTGTCTCTTAACTTTAATCCTTTTTCCTAACTCAGCCATAAATATTTTTGCAAGTGTGCTTGCACAAATCCTAACTCTGAACACAAGGGCTCTTACTGAAAAGGAAAAACAACCAGTGCATCAGTTAAGAATGATTTTTTTTTTTTTTAAACTGTGTAGATGTTAAAAAGCAAAAAAGAAAAACCCTACCAAAAATGCTCCGTAGTGCATTAGAGATCAACTGCAAGTCTCCTGTCAGGACATTCCTTGCCATCCTGAGAAATCCCCTGTGATCTTCCAGTGCTGCAAACTGTTCTCCTGTTGCCACTGATGATGTCCAAGACAAAGAACAGCAGTTGCTGGATACTTGACTTTGTGAGTCCGTTTTTTTCAAAGCACGCCCACAGAGCTGTGGCCAGGCTCTAACACTAAATACAACTTTCCTATGAGCACATTTCTGGGGAATTGGAGCTCTGGGTCTTGCTGGGTTAAAGCAATTTGTTCTTTCCTTGCATTTGTGTGTGGAGCACTGCGGAGAGAGAGGCAGAGAGCACGCTCTCCCTCGCTGTGTCGCACTGGGGTCATCAGAGCTGCTCTGAGCATCGTTCCCAGCTCGGTGCTGGAGCTTCACTCAGTACATTCCAAGCAAATTGATTTTACTGGGATTCTCTTCTTGTCAGGAATTTATGCAGAGCTTCAGCTTGCTGCTTAAACCACTCTGAAGGAGGTGTGGCTTCCATCCGTCCTGAGCACTTATCACTCCCTGGGGCCTCCTGTCCTTCCTTGTGCCTGGCAGAAAAAGAGCACCTGAGTCCTGATCAGCCTTTGTGTGAGCAGGGAGCACAGGGATCTTCCCTCTGAGTGATACAGGAGAAGATGCTCTAAGGATTTTCTCCACTTTTTTCCCTACTGCCACTGCCAGGGGTGATCTGCCATTTGGGATTCTGTCCCTGTTTCCCAGGCTTGTTTCTCAGAGCTCTTGCTGAGCTCTGTTCAGGTGTTCTTCCCCCTCAAGCCCTCTCTCTATGCACAGCAAAAGGCTCCAAAGACTGAACTGTCAGACAAGAGCAGACCACACCTGGCAGTAGAACAGAGAAGATTTTGGTCTGAAATGCAGTGGGATATGTACAGTTAGACCCTGCTTGGTCTTTCCTTACCCTCACAGAGCTAAATTGTCCATGCAGGCATGAGGAGCTTCTGTGCTGGCTGCAGTCCCTGCTAGGAAGTGGGATAGGCTCTGGCTTGGGTCAGTGGTGGAGGAGCTTACAGAGGTGTTGCATTTGGAAAGCAGAACTCACTCGAGATTCTGGATCCCCTGCCTGAGGGAAGCTGGTTCTGAACTCATTGCAAAGCTTTTTTTATGCCTGCAGAGCTCCTGAGAGGCAGGTGACAGACCCCTGCCAGCAGCTCTGCTGCAGCCCCGTTCTGGCTGTGGCACGTGGCAGAGCTGACAGGTATTTCACTAACAGAGGGGCTCCGAGACCAGCCTCCTTAAACTGAACCAAACTGGTCTGTTCTGGAGCTTTTTTAGGACTCAGGAGCTGAAGATGGAGGTCAGGCTGTTACTTAGGCTGCCAGAGTGGGTTGTTGTGTGAGACAGGTCACTGCCTGGGTGTCACACAGCTCCCACCCAGTGTCTGCACAGCAGCCTGCACAGGCTCTGCCTCCGGGGCTGCTCCCGGGAGCTCTACCCGAATTCCCGACACCAGGAACCACTATTCCCAGCACAGGGAGTGCAGCTGGAGCACAGTGAGGTTCACCTGCTGACACTCATGGCGTTTCTTCCCAATCACCAGGCTGTAAGGGCTGAAGATGGTCCCCTTTCTCTCTCTCTCTCTCTCAGATGGCGATTTTGCTGACAACTGCAAAGAATCTGCTCCATTCAACACTCCACATCTGTCCAGGTGTCTGGCTTTGTAGACCTTTTTGAGTTGCAGTCCTTTTTCAAGTCTGAAGATCTGTATTTTTATTTTTCACTTGAGCTGGCTCAAAAGTGGCACTTTGGGTTTTTCCTGCTGTTGATCTTAACACATCTTTTAGAGCTCAAAGCACATGGCAGCACAAACAGCTGGGGAGATAAAATTCCAGAGAAACAATAGTTAATCTTCCTCTCAGCAAAGTGCTGTGGCAATATGACTTGATCACTGCAGTCTAACTAATTAATTTCCCATACCCTGGTCTTTCTTTGTGTGATACTGCTCTTCCTTCTCTCAGCCAATGACTCTTCTGTTGGCACCTTTCCTGTTATCAGTGTCCTTCACTTCCCTGTCCCTCCTCATGAACTGCATATCAAATTCTGTAAATGTTTTGTATACATAATACCTCATTCTTGGTAATAAAATACAGATAGTCTTTAAAAGATTTTTTTATTGTTATCAATAAATGTGAACTGTTTGGAAAAAAAAAAGAAAAAGGCGGCAGTCTCTTTATTTTGTTCATCTGCTGCAAAGCTTCCAGGTTATTTTATGTGCTGGATTCAGGTCTGCCAGTGCTGGGTGAGGGGGGAGCTCCTTGGCTGCCCCCACCACTGACACCTCAGGCAGGAGGCCGAGACAGTCACACTCAGGAAATGAAAGTTTTTAATTAGTAGAAGTAGACTAAGCTTTGGCTATTTTTAAAACAGGAGCCAATAAACATCAAACTGGGGGTTTTCTAACTCCTGGAGCCGGAGCAGAGGCTGCAGCACATTCATGGTCGGTCTTTCAAATTTGGTCCAAGCTGTGAAGCTTCCATAAATGAGAATCTTTAACCATGGTCATGGAGGTCTGTCAGCAAGACCAGATGGCTGCCTGACCTACTTCAAGCTTTAACATGTGGTCAATATTTCTATGCCAGCACATAACACTGGACCAGCTTTCTGCTGCTCAGGACCTTACTGAGTGCAGCAGTCCTTGAGAAGGTGTTGTACAAGGAGGTGGCTCTGCTGCTCGGCTGGGCTGTGCCTGGAGATGTGGGGGAGCTGCCTTTGTAGCCAGTGCCCCTCTCTGAAATGGCAATTAAATAAACCTGAGCCTCAGCCCCTGCTTGAGCTGGGCAGGTGATAACGGTGCAGGCCAGGGCTGCATCAAGCAGCTCCTCTGGGAGAGGTGTCAGTCTGGTTGAAATGTGTGGTTTGGGTTTGTTCGTTCCGAGTTTTTTTCTTAATGTGGATTTTTGTGAGACAAAGCAAAATGCCTGGAGGAAATTTCACCTGGTTTTTTTCCCCACCTGCATTCCCCTCCTCCCCACAAAGCTGAGGGCTCCCTGTTCTCCAGGTGTCTCCATGTTTGCCAGCGAGCCTGTAAATTCCCAGTCACCCCAAGTGAAGGATCCTGAACTGCCATTCCTGAGTCTCCCCGAGTCTCTCCTGCTGGAGCAGGAGCTGGCCCTGCCCAAGCAGCAGCACCCAATGCCTGCAGGAGCAGCCAGGGCCGTTTGCTCTTCCATCCCTTCGCAGGGTGGGCTGATTCCATGCCTGGTGCAGGCAGGTGAGTTAAATGGTGATGGAAAGAGGAATTCTGTCATGCTGGGAGCGCCCGGGCAGTGCAGGACGGGCAGTTCACGGTCACACGGAGCCCTCCTCTCCGTGCTGGCTGTGCCGGCCCCATCCTGCATCCCCACTGCCCTCCCACAGCTCCGGGGGAGGGTGCGAGGCCGGCGCAGCGTCCCAGGAAGCTCCTTCCCAGGGCGGGGGCTGCTTTAATGCCGGGAGAGACAAATCCTCGCACGGAAGTGCTCAGGTTTGGCTGGCTTTCCAAAGTCATCAGCAGCCAGCTATTTTATTCAGGCTCTAAAAAAAAAAAATTGCCATCTCCGAGGTTTTCTTGGAAGAGTAGAAAGGCACTTATTTTATTTCGCTAACTCATGCTGGTGTAAGAGTTTGGATGCTGAGAAAGAGATGTTGGGATTTTGCAGCTTGTTTTATTCCCTTCCCTACCAGCACTTCTGAACTCATCCCACTTTGTGCCACCGGCCTTGGTCCCCTGTGGTCCCCTGGCACCCACAGGCCAAGGGCAGCAAGGAAGGGACCCCGGATTTGGGGCCCTTTCCCCTGGGCACAGAAGGGGAAACAGGGGCTAAGAGAGACAGAGCTGGGCTCCCCCCAACCCTCCTCCTGGCCTAACAAACCCACAAATAAATAAATCTCAGGCTTTTCTTGGTGCTGATGGAGCCTTCCTTTGTGCCACGGGGTGACCTTGGTGGCGCAGTTCTCCCCGGTCCCCACACCTGGGGACTGTGCTTTGAACTGTTGGCAAAAAAAGGGGGAAATGAAGGAGAGCAAGGACGGGAAGGAGAGAGAAGGAGAAGGGGAAGAAAAAGGGAAAGAAAAAAAGGCAAAAGGAGTTAATGTCACACACTCCTTCATTCTGCTGCTACCCAGCAACAAAAAAGGTGCAGCGCAGCCCCAGCCCCAACCCTGGGTTGCACCCCACCACTGCTCCCCATGGCATTTTGTGCAGGGAACATCCAGCTGGGTGGGGAAGAGCAAGTGCAGGGGGGACCCTGAGTGGCCCCCCCAGTCTGGGCTGTGCTGGGGAAGATCCTTAGCCCAGCCCAGGGTGTGGGGTCAGCGGCTCACCCAGCCGTCACCCCCCAGCCCAGTGTCCCCTGCTGACCCCTCGGACCCCCATGAGGCTTCCCAGCTCTGGCGTGAGCAGGGTGAGGCCAGGGCGATGCTGAGCCTGTCCAGGGAGGTCCCAGCTCTGCAGGCAGCCCCCGTGCCCCCAAATCCACCGTCTGGCACCTCTGGCACCATGGAGGCACCCACGGGGGGATATCGGGCACAAACCCACCCAGCCAAGCCCGGCGTGTAGGACTGAGGGCACAGGGCTGGGGGAGACCCCCGAGGGGGAAGCCGGGGCCGTGCTGGTGCCCCGGGGACAGGCAGGGACACGGGTGGCAGCGGCACGGCCGGGCCCCCACAAACCCCACTAGATGGTGCCAGCAGCCCGCGCACGGCCCCGGGCACCCGCACTCTGCCGGGGGGACACTGTCCCCACTGTCCCCACTGTCCCCACTGTCCCCACTG
>VXBT01002918.1:44550-63347 GCA_013400235.1 Oriolus oriolus
TGCTGCTCCAGAGCACTGGTCCATACTGGGAGCCACAAACAGGGCAGGGACCCCCGTGGGACCCTCCCAGCAAGGACAGCACATTGTGCACGGAGCAGCCGCCACTCCAGACCCACGGGGTGGCTGGGCTGGGACACCCCCGTGCCATGCGCCCACCCTGGGCTCTGCCCCTCCATAGAGCCGGCACATCTGGGGGTGGGGGGCCCTGCAGGAGCCCAGCACCCATCGACACCCAGAGCAGACCCAAGCAAAGCAGCCTGAAGGTTTTTCTTGCTGGACTTGAGTCACTTTGGAGATGAAGACTCCCAGGGCAGCTGTGACCCCACAGAGGAGCCAGCTGCGGATGGAGGCTGCCCTCCACACCGTTTCCCCTAAAAATCCCCTATTTCCTGAGCAAGGGAAGGGCCGATCCCTCCACGACCCATTCCGGCATCCCTGCCCCAAGGACACACTGGCACGGTGACCCTGATGGCCTGAGCCAGCCTCGGGCAGCCACGGAGCCGGGTGTTTATTCATCCTTCACAAGCACTCAACAAGAAAGGAAGCAGGGAAGGATCATGTGAGCTCCCCTCGAGGAGGGCTGGCGCTGCCCAGCACTGGCAGGGACATCACCCAGGGCGAGGTCACTGGGCCCCTCCAGTCCACCCAGTAACTCTGCCCCGCTCACCCCAGCGGAGCTGCAGCTCCTGGGGCCCCGCAGGACCGGCAGCACCCGAGGGGTGCAGCTGCCTGAGAATTCTCTTTGAAGATATTTGATGCTCTGCTGTGCCTCAGAGAGGAGGGGGCCGGTTCTCCACCCGCCTCTCCGGCTCTGCTGGGCCCTGGATGCTGCTGAGAGGAGCTGCAAAGAACCGAGGAGGAGGAGGAGGAATGGCAAACCCCTTCAGACCTCTCCAGATGCAAGCAGCAGCTTTCCCCACCTGGAATGAGGCAGGATCTTGGCAAGCAGCGGCTGGTGCTGCTGCCCAGGACTCGGCAGGAGGCTGGAGCTGGAGCACCCCAAGCCCCAGGCACAGCCCCGGGGCCGGCACTCGCTGAGAGCAGCAGGCACCGCCAGACCCATCCCTCACTGGGACCAGCGGGGCACTGGTGTGAGGGCAGAGGCACCAGACTGGCCCAGCCACCCCTCCTGGCACCGTGGCTGTTTTCCTGAGGGACGTGGCAGCCACACCTCCAGGCCCTCCCCCTGAGGGATGCGGAGCAGTGACACTGATCTGTGTGAGCAGATGTCCCAAACCCCACTGAACCGTGTGCCGTGGGACACGGGGCTGCTGGGGAGAGCTGGGGAGAGCTGGGGAGCGATCCCCAGCGTGCTGTGGATCCCAGAGCCTGAGCATCACAGCGCTGGGGCAGAGCAAACCTGTTCAGGCTCGAGGGCTGTGATGCTGCTCCAGGTTTTGCTTCGCCCTCTGAGGGGGCAGGAAGGTGCCCGTGGGTGTGAGTTAGAGCTGTGGATTTGGAATAGCATCCCTGGGAATGGTGCTGGGCCCCTCCTGGGGGAGCAGGGCTCTGCCCTGGGTGCCGTGGATGGACTGCTGGGACTTGCACAGAGCCTGGCACAGGACCCGATGTGGAGCTGCCGGGTAATGAGGAGGGGATGGGTGTTAATTAGCGAGGGAGGCTGGGAAGGAAGGAGGTCAGGGGAAAACACACGGCACCAGGTTCTTGGAAAGCTGCTGGAGTTTGTGTCGTGTTGGGGAGCTGGTGGTGCCTGCAGCCCCCCCAGGGCTCTCAGTGGAGAGAGACACTGCCACCCCCTCCTCCAGCCCTGCCCCAGCAGCAGCACTAACCCACCCCCAAGGATGAGCTGTCTGGATGAGAAACCAAGGAGCCCACCAGGGATGAAGAGAAAGGCCGTGGAGACCTGGGGTGACATCTGGCACACCCAGGAGGGGGACAGGACAGCATGGGCATCCCGGGGGATGGAGCAGGCAGGGCCTCGAGGCTCTGAGTCAGGCCAGGGACGTCACAAGCTGCAGTGCTGGCAGCCCCAGAGAGCCCCCATGGCACCCGGAGGCGCTGCTGGGTCGGTGATCCCCAGGAGGGGCTGAGGGGAAGCTGCTGCCAGGGACCTGCAGAGCCCAGACCCAGCGAGGGAGGGCACAGCAAGAGGAAAAGCTGCTGCCTTCGGCCCACAAGCTTTGGTCTCCTGATTCAGGGAGGGCAAAGTCATAGATTTCAGCTGTCTATGTTCTGCAGCTCCATGGGAAGTGCTTCCAAAAGAAGCGTTTTCAGCTCGGGGCTGAGGGCAGTGGGACGCTGGAGCCGAACCGGTGCCCGGCTGCAGCAGGGCTGACTGGGGTAAATTTAACCCCCTGGCAATGTGAGTGCTTTTCCTGCCCCTCTCCAGAAGGAGTTTTGCAAGGATTTAATGCCTTCTGAAGTGCAGGCTTGCAGGGGCTTGGGCAGTGAGGTCCTGTCAACAGCACCCCTCCCTGGGCACAGCATCCCCCCCAGGCTGCCTTCCCTGGGCTGGGTGGGGCAGCACAGCAGCCGTGGCTTCAAACACGAGCTTTACAGAGTTCCTGTATCTGCCCTGTGCGTAAAAATACATTTATAGGGGACAAATGGAGAGAGTGGGCTTTAAACAAGGCAGGAGGGAGCAGGCAGCAGGGAGAGGTGGCTGGAAGCTTGCAGGAGCACATCCCTGCAGCCCGGCCTCAGCAGCATGTCCGGCCCCGTGGCTTTGCCATCATGGTTTTATTTTGCAAACCCCGTGCCCAGACACCCCCAGCGTGTGCAAACACCACCCCTCACTCACAGGTGAGCACAGCCCCCAGCACCCCTTTATCCCAGTCCTGGTGTTGCCTTTCCCTGGTCTTAAAATTAAAAGCTAGACATGGTTAAAAGGGGAAAAGGGGGTTTTTAGCTCGGTGTTTATTTAAGGATCCTTAGGTGCGCTGAAATGCACATCGAAATGCACCCCGAAAATGCACCCACGCCTGATAGATCACTTATACAATTATAGGCCTTGTAAACTGGCATGTCTATCAAAGATTCCCCAATGAGAGGCTCGAGTGAACCCCTGATCCCGAGGAACTGTCCCCTTGGATGGGCCTGTCTTAGTATACAGAATGTGTTCTGAAGAGGATCTTGGTGTCTGGGGCTTTCTGACCCCTCATTGTGAGGCTTCCAGGATGTTTGGTTTCCTGGCTTAATGGAGTACTGGGTCCAAACTAAGTGATCAGACTCAAGGAATTATAAGTATACGGGCTAAAAGCACTAAGAATACTATATAAAAGCTGTATAAAAAGGTACATAAAAGGGGTATGAAAGAAAAGGCAAAGATCATTATGGCATCACTGGAGTCAGGAGCAGATGCCAGCCCTTGTCTGAGGCTCACCCCGCACCCGTGCCCCCCTCCCCGGCACATTCTGTGCCCTCTGGAGCACGGCACGGCGGCAGCAAGTCCAATTCGTGAGCCAGAGGATTGCCAAACACATCTGGCCACGTCAGGTCACCCCGCACCGCTGGCGCTGCGGATCCGGGACAAAGCCTCGCCTTTGTTTGCTCCCGTTCGGGCATCACGAGCGTCCTGGGCACCGGGGGGTGGCAGCTCGGGAGCGTGAGCTCACCGGAGGCTCGGTTTGTCTTCATGCTGAGCCCTTCCTGGAGATGTCAGCTGCCACAACGTGTCATGTACGCTTCACGGCGCTGCCTCGGCGCCGCACGGATGCGACAGAGTGACAAACAGCAGCATCCTTGAAGGAACGGCTCGGTCTGGGCGGTTCTTCTCCAACAAACAAGCGTGAGCTGCGCTGGGCTGAGCCGCTCGCGGTGCCTCTGCAGGGGCCGGGGCTGCCCGGGGAGGTGGTCGTGGTGGTGGGGACCTGCTGTGAGCTTTCCTGACACAGCCTCGGTCACTGGGACGTGCTCCCGAACCCAAAAGCAAGGCTCGGGCTGCCACACACCCGGCAAGTGCGGAGGGATGCTCCCTGCCCACCTCCACATCCCGGGATGCTCCCTGCCCACCTCCACATCCCGGGATGCTCCCTGCCCACCTCCCGGGATGCTCCCTGCCCACCTCCACATCCCGGGATGCTCCCGGCCCCCCTCCCGGGCTCCAGTGACCCACAGCACATCGCCCTGGGAAATAGGATGGCACTGGAGGGATCCGGGTTGCTCCTCTCCGTGCAATGGGCAGGCTGGAATGGCAGAGCCAGCCCTGGGAAATGAAATCCCGGGGGTTTCTGCCTGTTGTAGCTGCATTTATTTCGCTCAAGGGGTTCTTTCTCCCCATCCACACCAGGAAAATTCTTCACCAGCCCCCACCACAGCCCCTGTTTATGGAATCAGAGGGTGGTATGGGTGGGAAGGAACCTCAAAGCTCATCTAGTTCCAGCCCTCTGCCAAGGGCAAGGACACCTTCCACAGACCAGGTTACTCCTGAATTTGCCTCTCTGATCCTTCCCAAGCTGGAGCAGGTTTCCCAAAGATGCCGGTGCTGAGTGAGGATCGCACCAGGGGCCCAGTACAGAGCTGGTCCAGCAGGTCAAGGCACTGAGGGGTGTTGGGGGGCAGCGGGGAGCACTGAGGGGCAGTGGGGGCCGCTGTTGGGGGGCAGTGAGGTCCAGCCCAAGCTGGCAGCCCCTGGGGACATCTCCCCACTGCAGCCCAGGGGACAGCTGGCATTTTGCAGCTTTGCACTTTTATTTTCCCCTTCAGAAAAGCTGCTCCAGGAGGGGGGGACACAGCAGTGCTTCGCCCTCCTTGCCTCAGTTTACCTTGTGAAAACGAATCTCTGCTCTCAGCCCTTGCTGCTGCAGAGGTTTTTGGCAGCTCCCTGCCCAGCCTGCAGCACTCAGCTGGAGGGATGGAGCTGAGGAGCTGGAGCTGGGGATTGAAGGCTGGGACTTTTCCCTTCCCACATCCCTGCTGTGAGACCAGGAGGAACTTGGCCAGCACAAGGAGCCACATCCATCAGCGCTGGGTAAACACAGCCGATTGTTGCCAGTGCTGCAGGAAGGGAGGGGAGGGGAGCCCAGCAGCACCCACATGGCTCACTGCACAAGGAAAATGCAGGCAGGGGGCTTGGGAGGTCCTGGCTCACCCACGGCCCTGCTTGGGACATGGGAAGAGGTGTCCAGGTCCCAGTGTTAGAGCAGCAGCCCCTCCCCTCGCGGTGCCACCAGAGCCACGCTGGCCTTGACAGAAATGAGACCCAGATTTGAGCATAAAGCAGCTGCACAGGGTAACTCACCCCCACCAGCTCCCCTCTGCTTCACACCGGTGCTGGAGGAAGCTGATGGAAGTGCACATCATTCCCCAGCTTCAGAGCCAGGGAGGAGCCACAGAGCCGTGCCCAGGCACTTGGGAACAGCTCCGATGCCAGGAGCCACCACAGCGCGGCCACTCCCTCCAGCCCTGCATGGAGGGGGCACTGAGCCCCCATTTCCTGCAGTGTCCCCAGCTTGGCAATGTCCCCTCCCCTCCAGTCCCCTCCTGCAAATGTGACTTGGGGTTCTTCATCTCTTAGTCCTGGAACATCACCTGAACAACCTGATCTGGCGGGCGGCCACGGCAGGAGGTTGAAACGAGATGATCTGTAAGGTTCCTACCAACCCAACCCGTTCTGTGACCCCAGGGTTCTATGATTCCGTGGTTCTGTGGGTCTGTGGTCACTCCTGGCTCAGCTGGCAGCCCGTCCTGCTGGGGACAAGGTCTCTGCTCACAGAGGGACACCCTTGCTCAGTTACCCATCCCAGGAGGGGACTGGAGTGTCCTGCGAACCTGAGACATGGCCCAGCTCGTCCTTCGGGGCAGGGAGAGCCCCACCACAGCAGCCTCCAGCCACAGGCAGCCAGGGCAAGGTGCCATTTATGGCTCACCAGCACCACTTGGATTCCTTCCAAGCAAAAACCTGGGGAAACCAGAAGCTCCAGAGCTGTGTGGACGCCAGAAGTCGTGAGCCAGCTCGCAGCCGGGCGGGCAGCGGCTCAGCAGGGTGGTGCCCCTGGGCACGGCCAGGCCCGGCTGCTGCTGATCGTCCCCGACAGGAAATGTGTCACCAACGAGAGATGTCCTGGCAGGGCAGCCCCCGGCAGAGGCACTGCCCGAGCGGGGCCGTCAGGAGCTCTTCGGGTGACAGTGGCATCGGCGAGGGGCTGGCGGGGAGTGGGGGTGGGCAGGGGTTTCCTCCTCTGAACCCAAGAGAGGAGAGGTTTTGGGGGCAGCCAAAAAATGCTGAGATTCCACAGCCGAAGGCTCAGCTGAGGAGCTGCCACCGCGTCCCCCGGCTCGCAGGTCATGCCCCCCACGCTGTGGGGCCTGGCACGTTCACAGGGAACACCAAACTTCCCTGTAGATGAATGCAAACCTCATTTTATTCTAACCTTGCTTTTGGCTAGATCCGTCCTTTGCTCCTGCCCTGGAAAGGAAGGAGCAGTTTGACCGTAAATGTGTCCAGGGCAATAATCAGCTCAGACCCAGGACAGCGCTGAGGTCACTTCTGCCCCATCATGTGGAGTTTATTTGGTTATTTAAGGACAAGAAGTCACTGGGGGAAGGTTGGGAACTGTGGCATGAAAGCCCAGGGAGTCAAGGCCGTGCAGAGAGCGAGGAAGGGCCCCCGTGGGCAGCGACAGGCGGCCCCGGGCAGGCCGAGCACAGAGGGATGTTTACAAAATGACATTTTCGTACACTCTGGAAAGGAAAAAAAAAAAAAAGAAGCAGTTTGTTTTCAGGGTGAGAGCATCTCGTCTGCCTGGCTTTGCATGGCGTGGAGCACTGCTCCCAGCAGGACACGGGGCAGGGGAGGCTGTGCTGCCGGCGCTGCTCGGGGTGGGAGCTGAGCTGAGCTGCGGTGATGGGTGCAGTGTCCCTGACAGCCTGGCAGGGAGGGATCCTGGCTCAGTCCAGGCTGCAGGAGCACCTTGCATGGGTGAAGACCCTCTTGTGTGCTCCTGCCTTCAAACCTGGGGTCTTGGGCGTGTCCTGCCAGCAGCAGACCCCACCGCACCCTGTGTTAGTGCTGTGCATCTGCTGAGGATCCCATCTTCTTCTGACACTGCCATGAGAAGCCACATACCCACTGCTGGCCCCCCAGATCCCTGCAGCCATCCCTCAAGGGTGCCAGGCTTTCTCTGAGCTTTGGAGAAACTCCTCTCTTCACTTCACATTTAAGTTTCCTGGACAAGAGCAGGACCCTATGGTGTATTTCAGGGATGTTCTTACCTAATTTGCCATTTTTCTCCTGGAAATCCCTTGCCTTTAGGACTTGTGTCAGTCATCCAGAGATGCACAGCCAAGTGCATCCTGCAGCCCTGGTGAATGCTGTTACACTTTGTACCCTTTATTTTCATCCCTCTTCCACGTTCAGCCCCACTGATCTGTCAGCATCCCTGTTCCCCTGCCTGCTCCTGGCTCCCCACTCGTACCCTGAGGCCAGGACACCTTGAATTTGGGGTTTTCACACGTACAGTAACATCAGCCAGACAGCCCAGAGCCTCCTGTCTCTGCCCGCACTGATTCAATCTCAGTGGCCAAGGGTGAATGGAGGGATGGGCACAGCTTCCTGCCCATCCCCAGCCCCACGAGGAGGAGGCAGCTCAGACCATGAGGAGGAGGTTCAGGGTTCAATCCCACGTGGAGGAGGCTCAATCCCACGTGGAGGAGGCTCAGGGTTCAATCCCACGTGGAGGAGGCTCAGTCCCGCTCAGAGCAGCGTGCAGAAAATTGGCTAAAACTCTCTGCCCACGTACCTGGTAACATCCCACCTGTCTTTAGTGGTTTTACTGGCCCTCCAAGCAGATCAGCACTAATATTTAGCCTTATCTTGTGTCTAGAGAGGTTAAGGCACGTGCCAGGTCTGGGCTTCCCTCCCTGATGCCACTGCAGTGGGCAAAGCCGGGCAGAGCCAGGCTCTGGGACCACTGCAGCCACGCTGGGACCACTGCAGCCTGCTGCAGGATGGGGTGGGCTGGGACTCTGCTCCCCCCTGGCACCTCAGGGGTGCAGGAGGCCGCAGCATCACACATTTCATCCCCTGCTGACCTGGGAGCTCTGCTGTGTCACCCCATGTCACCCAAGGAAAAGCCATGCTGGTGGCCTCAAGAGAGGTGAGCTCCTTGCTGCAGCCAATAATCCAGCCAGAGCAAGATAAGAGATGTTATAGAAACTCCTCTGAGCCCGAGAACAGCTACACTAAATCCCTTTAGTCCTCGGCGAGGTATTTGTTTACGGGGAGAGTGGATTTAGTTACCCGAGGTGGTTCAGTACAGGCTGTCTGTGGTTCCCTGCCCTCCCCCGGGGGGACAGGGGCTGTGACAAGACACGGCCCTGGCGTCAGGGCGGGGTTTCAAACCCCAGGTGGCCTCTTTGGCATGGAAGAGGTCATCTGGAGGAGGGGAGAGCACCCATGCCAGCGTCAGCTCCCAGTGCCCCTATGCCTAAAACCGGGTGCCAAAGCCGTGACCCCGGGGCTGAGCTTCCCTGCTGGTGGCAGCGCAGGTGGCACTGGCTTCCAGCAGCCAGGCTGTGAGCTGCATCAGCAGGACGTGCCACTTAAGTTCCCCTGAAGCCATTTAGTGATGCCAGCAGGGATCTCCTTCAGTGGCACTGGAGGATCCCAAACCCAGCCCTGCTCTCCTCCCTCCCCACTGGGGCTATGGGCAAACCTCAGCCCTCCCCTCTCACACCCAGCTCCTGCCTCTGTGCTGGAGTCAGAGATCCTCTGGACCCAGGCCCAGAGAAAAGCCAAAGCACAGGGACTGAATTAAAACCCTTGGATAAGCTGAGATACATGAAGTCACACCAAAGTGAAATAGAAATATAGATTTTTAATTTTTGTTAGAAATACATGCTAAGTGCTTTAAATATTGAAAAGCTGCAGCAAAGAGATCTTAAAGCACAGTTCCTACTGCAGCAGTGTTACCCTTTCACAGAATTTCTTCACTTTAGACAAAACATAGATGAAACTACACTGCTCACATTTTTTAGATGGAGTGTTCACATGAACAATAAGAGCTGATAGAAACTGTATATGCAAATCTGTGTAATACCTATGCAATGCTTGTGTAAGATTTACGGCTATTAGAATTAGACCAGGATAGGTTAAAAAAGAAAAACTAGAATCGTGCGTCAGTTTTACCGGTCAATTAACAAATATAATCCACACTTCTGTAAGTTTAGAGCAGAAGAAGAAAAAGAAGAAGAAAAAGAAGAAGAAGAAAAAGAAGAAGAAGAAAAAGAAGAAGAAGAAAAAGAAGAAGAAGAAAAAGAAGAAACTGGTTTTTGCTTGCTGTTTGCCTGCTGCCGCTGCTTGGCTTTATTATGTATCCCCTTCGAACTCTGCCTTCAGAAAACTTCTGGACTATGAAATCAAGAACTTTAGCAGCACAGCAGCCTTCTCTGCTCTTTCACCCTCGGCCGAAAGGGAGGGTGTCCCATCAAAAGCTCGACACCTCTGACCCCAGCTGGCACCGGGGGTCACCAGGCAGGAGTTTGTGCGACCCTCTCTAGGACCAGCACCCCCAGGCACCCCCCCAGCGGGGCTGTCCCCCCTCGGGGTGGCCTCAGGGTGCCGGGAACAGGATCCGTGCGGCGCCAGGCTGTTCCAGACGGGAGCACCACGTATGGCTGATCCATCTATGCATCCTGCGGCCCCCTCCCGAGCGCGGGTGCGAGCTATAGGGCTCGGATTTCTCCTCTCACCTGTCGCTGCACCACAGGCCTTTCGGATTTAATCTCCGGGAGAGGCAGGTTTAACCCTCTCGGGTGCAGCTTGTCCCCACGCCGGGGGGAGGACCTGCCCCGCTGACCTCTCCCGTGTCTCACCCAGCCCAGGCCGGCCCTTCGCTCTGCCCGCAGCAGGCAGCAGCTTCTCCTCCCCTCTCCTGCTTTCGCCTGGCGTCCCACGAAGGGCTCATTCCAGGTGGGAGAAGCGAGGATCCACCCCACGAGGCCATGGCTCAGCCACTGCCTGAGGGGCAGCGGGCAGAGGTGAGGGGCAGCAGTGGGGACACCGGGCAGCGCAGGCGGAGTCACTGGGGTTCCTCACTGCCGCCCGCTTCCTCCTCAGCACCTCGGCTGGGAAACCCAGCTGGAAACGCAGCCGCCCTCACGTCCACCACGGATTTATCCATGGGCAGAAGCAGAGGCAGGGGCACAACCCACTCCTGCTCCATTCCAGCCCCAAACCCACCCCACAGCCCACTCCCGCTCCATCCCAGCTCCAAACCCACCCCACAGCCCACTCCTGCTCCATCCCAGCTCCTGCCCAACACTGCTGTTGTCCCTCCATCCTTCCTCCCACTGCCTGCCCTCCTCCCTGCCCTGTTCAGGGCTCTTTTCCCTCCCTGCTCCCTTGCAGGCAGGTCGCTGCCTCCCTCTCTCGTTCCCTCTGTCCCTGGGGCGTCACGGTCCCCTCTCCTGCGGGGACAGCCCAGGGCACGCACTCAGCACTGGCAGAGGCTTTGACCCTGCCATGCTCCAGTTCCTGTGGGTGCAGGATCCAAACTCCACCTGGATTGTGAAATCCCACAGGATCCTGGTCACTCCCACGAGCTGTCTCAGCTCTACTCACCACCCCAGTGGGTCCCTGCAGGTGGATGCTCAGCTCACAGGATGCAGGGCTTTTCTGTAGGGCTCATCCATCACTGTCCCCATCTCCAAGTGCCCATAAAGGCCCTGTGAGTGTTTCCCTGAGGGAAACACAGACTGAAATAATTTTTTTTTTTGTAATACCTGACCCAAGCTGGTCAGCCTTGAAAAATTCAGAATTTAGGGACATTGCTCTGAGCACAAAGGGCTGCAGTGGAAAATAAGTCACTGTGCTCATCCTTCCCTGTCTCTTCTTCCCTTCCCTGCTCAGTCCCCCCGTGCTTTGCTTTCTCTGCTGTCAGGGGCCATAAGCTCATAGGGAACGAGCTATCCATGCAAAAGGCCTTTGGAAATATTCATTGCTCATCTCCTAACAAGATTACCCTGAAATCCTCCATTGCTCTGAGGGAGATTTAAACCCTTTCAGGCTCGTGGTAACCATAGCAGCACGGATGTGAGAACTGAGGGGAGACAAGCGATGTGAAAAATCACTGGGGATGCAGAGCCTGGCTGTGTCTGTGTGTGCCCACAGTGCCACAGCTCTGTCCCCCAGCCCAGGCTGGCCCTTCACCCTGCCCACACCAGACACTTCCATCTCTGCAGAAACGACCCAGGCCTGGCTCCCACAGCACCAGGGTCCCCTTCCCAAGCTCAGCTCTGGAAACCCTCCATGGATGGCACTGCTGCCTGGCATTTGGCAGCAATAAAAGGGATGGTTTAGAGCCAGGATGGGGCGCTTGGAGCCTGGGGTTCCCATTCCCCCCTGCCACAGGTTCCTTCTCCACCCTGGGCATCACTTCTGCACCTGTGAGAGGCGCTGGGTGTTGTGAGGTTCAACAGATCCATGTTTAGAGGCCCTTTGGAATGAAATGCTGGGACAAGAAGCAGCACCAAGGGCATCACAGTGCCCCAGCACATCCTGAGAGCCTGCAGAGTTTTGCTGCAGCAGCTGGGAGGGACTGTGGGAAACTCCTTTCATCTCTTGAAAACCAAACACAAAGAAGCATTAACCAAATTCTCTCCTATTAAAAAAATAGGGGGTTGCCTTTAAACAGCTTTCAAGGGCTGGCTTGAGATTGCTTGCCCTGCCCTGCTGCCTCGTTCTCTTCAGCTCCTCACCTCCACTGGTGCCAGTGTCACACCAGGCACCAAAACCCCATCACTGCTTCCTTCATGCACCCTCTGCTCATCCGCCCCGTCTCCTGGCTTTTAGCCTGTCAAGGTCCGACAGCTCTGCCATCAAATCTTCTGCATCCCCAGCTCCTTCCAGCTCCCACAGCCCAGTCCTTGGCATCGCCTTTGGGATCTCCTCACGGCTCAGGAAGAGTCCCCAGGAAGAGCTTCGTGCCAGTGAGTGAAGGTGCATCACCACTGGCACTGGACACCAATCCCACTGTCAGTCCTGCTGGGGACCCAACCTTTCCCTTCTCCCAGGGCAGGCTGACACCAGGATAGGACTCTGCTCATCCTGATATAATCTCTTGGCTCTCCTGATAACAAGATTAGCTGGGAAAGCTCCTAACATGGCTAAAATGTAACAATAACTGGAGAATTAAAAGGCAGGAATGATTCCAGTGAAAAGAGTTTTGGAATCGACAGAACAAATCCAGCCAGAACTAAATGCTGGAACTGGTACTTGGCTATGGAGAGAAAACCAACTGCATTAAACCCAGATCCACAAATTCAGGACAGAAACTTATTTGAACTTCTGAGCAAGTTCCCTTTGTATTTGCACTTGGCATTAATCAGCTCCTGAGACAGCTCCAGCACGGGATGGAAGGTGAGTGCTGAGCAAACACACCTGGACAGGGCAGCCTGTGCCTCTGGAGCAACCCCACTGCTGGGTCACGGCCGGTTCCTCCCCGTGGCTCCCGGCATCTGCTCCGGAGAGCGCCGCGCGTCGTCTGCACGGAGATTTTATTTCCCCCTCCGGTTAAACACTTCACAAAAATCACTGGATAACTGACAGCTGAACGAGGAGGTTATGACAGACGGGAGAGCTTATTTTCCCCCTCCAGCCAAAGATTTCATCGCTTCACTGAAGGCTTGGGCTCGTTCGCGGCAGCCCCGTCTGCAAACGAGTCCCCAGCCCTGCGTACGCGCGGGGAACGCCGCGGGTGCCGCTGTCCAGCCCCCGGCCACGAGCCACCCCATGGGTGGGGATCGCCACCGAGCGTCAGCGAGCCCACGCCAGGCAGCTCCCGGTAACCCGTGCGGAGCTGGCGGTGCCGGACGGCCGCGGTGCCGCCGGCTCCCCGCGCTACCGGCAGCGATGCAGCGCTGCCGCGCTCCAGGGCTGCGGTGGCTTTCCAGCGCTGAACTCTGCGGATTGGCCCGGAGCACCCCGCTCTCCTCCCTCCCTGCCCTCCCTCCTCCAGCACCCACAACCCACGGAGATTGGACAGCTTGGTGCCACATGGCAGAGAGGGACCAGGATAAAAAAAAATGCGCTGGACTTGGGGATTGTAGAGTCCGCGGCAAAGCAGGAGGGAGAAGTTTGCGGAGCGGTGGCACCAACATTCCCCTGGCTGCGCTGAGCCGGTG
Source organism: Oriolus oriolus (assembly GCA_013400235.1). Classification (NCBI taxonomy): domain Eukaryota; kingdom Metazoa; phylum Chordata; class Aves; order Passeriformes; family Corvidae; genus Oriolus; species Oriolus oriolus. The sequence goes on from VXBT01002918.1 coordinate 57,634, forward strand.
CAGGGAGGACGGGCAGACGGACACGCCAGGGCTGCAGCCACCCGGGGACACCTGTGGGGTGAGCACCAGCTGCGGAGCATCCTGTCCCCTCCGTGCCAGCCATGTCCCTGGTGGTGAAGGAGAAGAACCACGTCCGGTTGGTCTTCCTGGGAGCCGCCGGCGTGGGCAAGACATCGCTCATCCGGCGCTTCCTGATGGACACCTTCGAGCCCAAGCACCGGCGCACGGTGGAGGAGCTGCACAGCAAGGAGTACGAGGTGTGTGGGGCCACGGTCAACGTGGAAATCCTGGACACCAGCGGCAGCTACTCCTTCCCGGCCATGAGGAAGCTCTCGATCCAGAACAGCGACGCCTTTGCCCTGGTCTACGCCGTGGATGACGCCGAGTCCTTCGAGAGCGTCAAGAGCCTGCGGGAGGAGATCCTGGAGGTGAAGGAGGACAAGTTCCCTCCCATCGTGGTGGTCGGCAACAAGGCGGAGAGCGGCGGCGAGCGGCAGGTGCCGGTGGAGGACGCGCTGTCGCTGGTGGAGCTGGACTGGAACAGCCGCTTCGTGGAGGCGTCGGCCAAGGACAACGAGAACGTCCTGGAGGTGTTCAGGGAGCTGCTGCAGCAGGCCAACCTGCCCAGCAGGCTCAGCCCCGCGCTCTGCAAGAGGAGGGAGACGCTGCCCAAGGAGCAGGCGCTCAGGCCGCCCATGAACAAGACCAACAGCTGCTCCGTGTGCTGAGGCGGCCGCCCGGGGCCCAGGGAAGGCGCCGGCACCGGCTGGAAACTCAGGTGGGCTGGGTGGGGAGAGACGCTGCCTCGGCCACAGCTACCCCTGCTGCCTCCCAGCCCTTCCCTCCTCTTTCCCACCCAGCCCAAGGGAGCGGGGAGGGTTGGAGGTGACGAGGAGGAGGGAGCTGGAAGGGCTGCTGGGAGGGCGTGGGGAGAGGGGGAATTCCCAAAAAATCAGGAGGCTCACCTGGGGAACAGCCGTGGGTCAGCCAGCGGGCAGTGCGGGGGCCGGCAGGCACGGGCAGGGGGGACAAACGCCAGGGCTCAGGCAGATGTGGGCACCCTGCCAGTGCCACCCTCCCGGGGCACGTTCGGGTCCGGTGTCGCCTCGTCCCCAGCACCCACAACCTCCCGGCACAGCTCCGGCACGTCCAGGGTCCGAGCAGTCCTGAGTCTGTACCTGGTGTAGAGCATGTGATAGGGGCGTCTGTGCATCAGCTTGGTTTTCTCTATTCCCTTTCTGTTTGGTTTTTTTTCAAGTGTTCCCAATAAATAAACTGTTGCCAAGTGGAGCTGGAAAATGCCTCGGTTTCTTTCTCCCACGTTTCAGGCGCTGCACTGCCCCATATCAGTGTTTTGTGCTCTTATCACTGCATTTTGCTTTCCCTCCTCCCTGCTCCAGCCTTATGTGGAGTGTCCTAGCACCAGAGGAGCCTCCCCAGCTCTCCAGCCTCCCCTGGCAGTGTCAGAACATTCAAAGTTACGATTTTTCTAATAATTTAACCACACTGAAGTTTTTACCAAGCAGCAGAGACTAACAATAAAACACCTTCTCACCTCTGAGCACAGGAAATAACAACCAGCCATTAAAGACAGCTGATCCACTGAAATAAAAACACAAACATGTTAAAAGGAGATAATAAACGGCACGGGGGGAGGCACAGAAGGGCCGTGTTTGCTGTGCTGAGCGTGCCCTGCACTGATTTACCCTCCCCTCACACAGCCTATCCTGGCTGTAATGAGCACTTAACCTGCTCAGCAGCCACGCGCACACCCCAGAAACAGAGATATTAAAGCCTGATGGATTAAAGAGTCACCCCCGCGATCCAGACCCAAGGGAGACGGGCAGTTTGGGGTCTGCAGCTTTCAGAAGCCCAGCCCTACAGGATGGTGTGCCCCTGATCTGCTGGGGAGGCACCTGGGGGGCCCAGCCCCTTCCCAGGGGAGCAGGAGCCAGCAGGGAGAGCCCGGCCTTCCCCTGGGCATCACCTGCTGGGGCACCCTGCTGCCACCTCTCCCGTGGGCACTGGTGCCACGACAGCGACCTCTGGGCAGGAAAATCCTCCTCCCGGAGCCTGGTGTGGGATGAGGCTGGGGACAGGCAGTGAGGGGGCACAGGCAGGTGCCACCAGGACCTGTGGTGGCAGCTCAGGTTGCCCTCACCTCTGTCTCACAGCCCGGACCTCGTGCTGCCACCACGACGCTCTGCCAGGGTGTGCAGCTGTCCCTGGCCCAGCACCTCGGGGACACGCAGAGCTGCCCAGGATGGAGCTCTCCCTGGGGAAAACGGGAAGAAAACAGGTGAAATGGCTTTTCCTTCCCTCCTGCCTGCAGGGAATGGAATATGAGCAGCTCAGTTTGGGCAGCTGACCCGACGTGGTGCCCCCCGCCTGCAGCAGGGCTGGGCGTGATGGGCACAGCCACAGGGACGTGCCCATCAGGGGACACCTGCCAGGGCTGTCCCTGCCAGCCCTGCCCACACTCAGCCCCGGCCAGGGGTGCCCCAGCCGTGCAGTGCTGCCCTGACCCCACCTCTCCCTGGCCAGCCGGCCCTGCAGGGGTCCCACACCTTCCCGGGAGGGTTTGTGCTCGGTTTGGGTGATGCACGATCGCACCAGGCCCTTTGGTTCACAGCCTTGTGCTAAAAGCAGAAGGAAATCTCTCTGCGGGGTGAAATCAAAAGCTGGGATGGGCACGGCTGGCTGCCAGCCCCCTCCTGTGAGATCCACGGCAGGGCCTGGAAACAGCTCCTGCTGCGGGGTCCCAGCGCCCTCCCCAGGCTCAAGGCTGGCCGAGCCCCACGAGCTCCCACGGGCAGAGGCTCCCCTGTGCCCCGTCCCTGCTTGCCCTGGGCAGAGCAGGAGCCCCCGGGGGCTCCAGGACCCCAACTCCCAGCCAGCCCCAGCCCAAGACCTGCGGGGTACAGCAGCCACTGCCCTGCGGATGAGATGCTGCCCGAGATGCTGCAGCTGCAACAGACGCAGAGACCGAGGTGCAGGAGGCGCAGGAGCTGCAGAGGGAGATGCAGGAGGTGCAGAGACCGAGGTGCTGGAGGTGCAGAGGGAGGTGCAGGAGGTGCAGGGGGAGATGAAGGGGGTGCAGGAGGTGCAGAGAGAGGTGCAGGAGGTGCAGGAGGTGCAGAGAGAGATGAAGGAGGTGCTGGAGGTGCAGAGGGAGGTGCTGGAGGTGCAGAGGGAGGTGCTGGAGGTGCAGGAGCTGGAGAGAGAGATGAAGGAGCTGCAGAGGGAAGTGCAGGAGGTGCAGAGGGAGATACAGGAGGTGCAGAGGGAGGTGCTGGAGGTGCAGGAGCTGCAGAGGGAGCTGCTGGAGGTGCAGGAGCCTCATACGCAGGTCCTGGACCCTCTCGCCGGGGCCACCGCCTGCCCCTGCGGCGCCGGGCTCCAGCAAAGAGCGGAGCCATTGGAGGAGCTCTCCAGCACCCACTGCCCCTCGCCCAATGCCTGCCAGCCTTGTACAGCCCCTCCCGCCCGCTCCCGGCCCCCCGGGGCCGCCCCAGTCCCACTTCCCCCGGCCGGGCGGGGCAGGGATGCTGTGAGAAGGGGGTGCAGCGCTTCCCAGCCCTCAGCCCCCACAGCTGCTACAGCGGTCCCTGCGAACATCACACAGCCACGGGCCTGAGAGAAGAGCAATATTTGCCCTTCTGTTGCCCTGCCGGGAGGAGAAGGCAGCTGGGATTTCAGGGGGAAGCGTGGGGGGAGCAGGATCCATTCAAACATCCACCCAGGCTCCCCCAGGCTCAGCCCTGCCCCGAAGCACTCGGCCGTGCAGAGGAGCTGTCTGTAACCCTGGGCACTCACAGCTCCTGTGGGTCAGGGGAGCAGCAGGTGGAGGAGCTCCGGCCTCCGGAGCAGCTGCTCGAGGCCTCCAGCCCGCAGAGATCCAGCGGGGAGAGGGGAGCACTCCGTGGTTATGGCCCAGGGCGGCCAGGGCTGCTGGGGGCTACTGCAGTGTCCAGGGGCACGGGATCCAGGGAAAATCTGTCTGCAGTGAGCCACGCACAGGCTCTGCCCGGCTGTCCTGGCACGGCAGCCCACGGAGCAGTGGCTGCTCTCCTGATGCCATCTCTGGGGCTGGAGGGGTTTCGCTGCCTGGGCTCTCGGCGATCAGCTCGGGTTTAAGTTGGAGCCGGTTTTTCATGGGTGGGCTGTTGTTATGTCCTTGTTTAGAGAGAGGGGCCTGGTACCTGGGACGGGAGATGCTCTGCAGGGGGACAAAGGCTCTGCCTCTGCGGGGTGACCGTGGGTGTTGCTCTCCCTGCACAGGGATGCTCTGGCAATCCCAGCCCCTGCGGAGCGGTGAGGGCTGTGCCGGGACACCCCCGGCTCCCCAGTGCTGCCCTGGCTGCTGCTGAGGTCTCCGGTGCTGTTTCCTCTACAAAAAACCATCGCAGCGAACTCACAGAACCGAGAGCTGCTCTTCCCATTCTCAAAACACCAGAAAGATCTGGAACATCTTCGCACTGTAACTCTCCTTCCCCTTCCCCCAGCTGCACCGCTTCACTCCAGACTCGCCTCCAGCGCTGTCCCCACGCTCAGCCGTGTCACCCGGGGAGAAGAGCTCCGTGTGATCCGTCCTGTTCCGTTCCACATCACGGAGCACATCCCGTCGGACCGCCGCGAGATGCTCGCGCTTAATTTGTGTGCGCAAACAATCGGGGGGAAGCGGGCGGGCGGCCGGGAGCCGCACCAGCGGCAGCCGCGGGCAGGGAGCAGCTGCCGCCCGGGCTGTCCCTAATTGGCGCTGGCTGCCGCACTTCGCTCAGCCCCTGATTGATGCGCGGCCCCGGCACGAACGCCCACGCCGAGGACACCCGGCGGGAGAGCAAAACATTTTAAACCCAAAAGCGGCACTTTGAGGGGGTAATTAAGGGTGTTTGTCTTTTAGGAGCTTTGGCCGAGCGAGGCGCAGCGCCGGGGAAACGCTGAGTGCTCTGGAGAGAGCAAAGCGCATCACATGAGCCCCATTAGGGCTCTCCCGGCAGGCTGGGATTCGGAGAATCGCGGAGTTGTTTAGGTTGGAAAAGACCTGGAAGGTCGCCGAGTTCTCCCCGCTCTGCAGCATCCTCAGGGCTGCACCCTGGACATGCAGCTCCCACCCGGCTTCAGGCTGAGAAATGCCGCAGAGGAGGCTGGAGCCGGGGGAATCGGCCTCTTCTCCCAGGTAACAAGTGATAGGACAAGAGGAAACAGCCTCAAGTTGCTCCAGGGGAGGTTTAGATGGGATATTGGGGAAAATTTATTCGCCAAAAAGTCTGTCCAGCCCTGGCACAGCTGCCCAGGGCAGTGGTGGAGTCACCACCGCTGGAGGGATTTAAAAGACGTGTGGATGTGGCACCTGGGGACACGGGTTAGTGGAGGGCTTGGCACTGCTGGGTTGACAGCTGGATTCCATGGTCTTGGAGGTGTTTTCCAGCCTTGGTGATTCCATGGCTGGGTCCATGCACAGGCCCCGCTCCCGGCTTTGCCCCACTCCTGCAGCTCAGCCACGGAACCAGCCCCGTGCAGCCCCTGCTCCGCACCCCTGCGGCACAGCGGCCTCCAGCTCACACAGCTCCTCCCACACGGGCCCGGGACGCAAAATCCACCCGGAATTGTGTCCAAGCAAAGGATTTTATACAGAAACCCGCCCCCCCCCGGCCGGGGCTCGGAGCGGCTCCCTGGCACCGCCCTGTGGGGACACCGCGCATTGCAGCCGG
>VXBT01002918.1:69657-168288 GCA_013400235.1 Oriolus oriolus
AGGAGTTTTTCTACAACTCAATGCTAAACTTCAGCATGGAAAATTGTATGTAAACACGCACATACACACATACATATTTTATATAAGTGTGTGTGTGAATATATATATATAAAATATATATGTAGGAGGCGTGTAATGGCAATGAGATGCAATTACTCTGAGGAAAGGTTATTTAGCTAAATACACTACTAAAACTTGAGGAAAAGAAAAAAAAAAAACAAGTCTTGAACCCAGTTTGTGCATAGTTCATGATCCTCTATAAAACCAGCTTTTGTTAATTTGCAATCTTGCAGGACCCTTTAAATCTGATAAAACCATTAAAAAGCTAATCTTCCAAAAAAAAAAAAAAAAATGTAATGCACAAGTTTCCTGATCCAAGCAGGCAGGGAGCACAATGTTCATATAATTTTTAAAACATACTTGAAGTGTATGTTATTCCATTGTCTTTCTTCCTTTCAAAACAATCAAAAACATTGATCTTTTTTTAAACATAAAGCGATTTTTTAATATATAAAGCACTCTTCAAACATCTATTTCTTTTGAGTCCATTATTTGGTAAATATGTAACTGCTACACATTAGATTAGGTATTTTCTTCTTTCTTACTGTCTTTTTTTTTTATTTTATTTTGTTTTTTAATAATATCTTCAGTGCTAGGAGTTGGGTTTTAAAAATACATGAAATGGTGTGGAGTTGCTCCTCGGGAAACCCGGCTTTCCTGAGACATCTTCCACCATGTGCAAGATAGTGATCACAAAGTTTTCGCCACTTTGACGAAGAGGAGGAAAACAACAACAAAAATAGTACACAGCAATGGCCAAAGAAAAGGATAATACAACAACACTGTTCAATCCCAGAGCTCTGAAGTAGCATATCTTCATTCTGAAAATAGTTTTCTTTACGATGGAAGTCTTTTTTTTTTGTTTGTTTTTTTTCTCTCTTTTTTTTTTTTTTTTTAAATTCCTTTTTTTATTTTAAAGTTTGAAGGAGAAAAAAAGGTCTGTAAACAGGTGGGAGCCAAAACTCCTGGCTCCTCCAAAAGCAGTCAAAACTTATGTCCAAGTGCTTGTTTCTGTTCCTGCTTGCAAGGGAACTATCAACTCTTTACAATTATCTATGGCCACAGTTCAACAAGAGTATTTTTTTTTTTTTAAACTTTATATTCCGAATGGAAAAATGGTGCAATACTCCGGTAATAATTTTCTTGCATTAGTCCACAATAAAAAGCCGCTAAAGGTAGATATACATATTATTCTCCAGAGATACACACTGTAATTTTTAAAATGCAGTAAGAGTCCTTGAGTAAACATTTACACGTGAATTGTCGCCGGCCCCTTCTATCAGTTTCTTTCCTTTTTTTTTGTTGTTTTTTCCTTTTTTTTTTTTTTCCTTTTTTTTTCTTTTTTTTTTTTTTTTTTTTTTTTTTTTTTTGTGTGTGTTTTTACCATTACAGGATTAGCTACAAGAAGGGCTGCGGACACTCAGTGCAAAGTTAGAAGCTAATAACAATTAAACATTTGACCAATGAGCAAATAAAAAGCATATACTGAACCAAAGGAGAAAACTTCACACGTTGAGTTAAACCACATGTGGGCACACGCACACACACACACACACACACTCTCACATCTGTCCCAACAAAAACATAGAGTCTGAACTTTTTTTAAAAAAAAAAATTCTTAGAGCCTGTTTTTTGTGTACTGATGCTGACCTGGAAGTGTAATAATTCAACTTAGAAAGTGTTCACATTTTGTTATTGGCCTGCTGGATTCAAGTATTTGCATGTTTATATGGTTTGTTTCTTTTTTTTTTTTTTAATTTTTTGTTTCTTTGTTGATTTTTTTTATTCTTTTTTTTTTTACTTTTTATATTTTTTGGGATTTAAAAAAATGACATGAAAAAGTAATGAAACAAGTGTAATGTGCATAGGCAGATCCATGGGAGTAGTGGACACAGAGATACCCCAACCCTGCCCTCCCTCCCCCCCCTCTCAACCTGTACAGTCCAGAGTTGCCACTCAGATTCGTCACTTTTCTGTACCAATGGTAAATATCACACTTCACCCCTTCTGATTATTGGGTCCGCCTCTGTAATGTGCATAATAGTCACAGGCTCATTTAAATAGGCTTTCATTTCCCCTTCCCACCCCCCCTAGTTGATAAAATAACCCTTTCCAGCCCAAATTCTGAAAAGTGCCCTTCATGATAGACCTATTCTAAGCAGCTTTTATACTTGGTTTTGAAAAATCACCACACAAACATAAAAAGACGACATAAAACAAAACAAAAAAAGCCATGAAAAAAATAAAACCTGTCATTAGCATGTGACACTGACCAAAGGAGCCCATACTGTTTCAGGAACAGTTCACAAGGACTTCTGCAGTTTCGGATTCGATGTTGGACAGAGGTACTAAGGAGGGCTGCCAGTCTCATGGGTTAAAGCTGGATTCTTCATCAAGCCCGGGACTGGAAAGGGTTACCAATTTTTATTTTTTTTTTTTGTAAATTTTTTTTTTTTTTAAATTTTTTTTTGTTTGTTTGTTTTGTTTTCCTTTAGTGCTGATGATTGTTATTTTCCATTTCGTTTTTCTCTCGTCTCCTAGATGGACTCCCCGCTGAGCAGATCCCCCGGCAGGAGGGTGTTGAGGGGCGTGGGGCTCCCGATGACTCTGCCGTCGTCGGCGCTGGGGGGGCCCCAAAGGCTGCTGGAGTACTGGGGCACCCCTCCCCAGAGCAGGTCGCTGCTGCCCTTGCCCCCCAGGCACGGGGGGTTCCAGTGGCCGGCGTCGGGGCGCACCAGGCCGTGGGAGCTGCCCGAGGAGCCCAGGCGGCTCGGGGTGGATCCAGTGTTGGACTGCCAGCTGGAGGTGGGCGGCAGCGCCTGCCCCTGCGCCAGGAAACGGTTCACTTCTTCCTCACCAGCAAACTCCGCCAGGATGGTAGTGTTGCCCAGGACACACCTGAGGGTGCAAGAAAGATGTGAGGGATGGGGTGCAAAGGGTGCTTTTGGGGGATATCCTGTCAGGAAAGGCTGAGGGAATTGGGATTGTTCAGCCTGGCCTAACTGCAGCCTTCCAGTGGCTGAAGGAGCCTACAGGGAACATGGAGAGGGACTATGGACAAGGGGGAACTGCTTCAGACTGACAGAGAGTAGGGTTAGATGGGATATGAGGAAAATATTCTCCACTGTGAGGGTGGTGAGGCCCTGGCACAGGGTGCCCAGAGAAGCTGTGGCTGCCCCATTCCTGGAAGTGTCCAAGGCCAGGTTGGATGGGGCTTGGAGCAGCCTGGGATAGTGGAAGGTGTCCCTGCCCATGGCAGGGGGTGGGACTGGATGAGCTTTAAGGTCCCTCCCCACCCAAGCAATTCTGTGATAGGGATCCATCTTCCCCCAAGCTGAAATAGAGGTGAAGACTTCCACCACCTCCACTCCCTTTGAGCAATCCCTGCCTTTTTGACAAAGCCTTCCCTGTCCTGTTTTCTATCCACCTTCCTGCACCCACAAACACCCAAATCCACACGTGTGCAGACCACCTCCTCTAACTGACATATCCTGGAGCCTCAGTTCTCTTCAGGAACAGGGACAGAAGTTCACCAGCCAAGTGATGCTCCCACTACCTCAGTACTTTCATTATGCTCATGCTACCTGCTGATAAAGGGAATTGCTTTCCAACTCTAAACACCCAAATATTCTTTGGAAACATCACTCTCTGTATTCTTCATCCTCCCAAATGGCACTGATTTTATCACTCCAATTCTCCAGCCCTTATGCCAATTAGTCCCATGGATTTTAAAACTCCTAAAAACCACGTTTTGCTGTCTCACACTTCTCTCATAACTCCTTTAAAAAAAGGTGACCAGCATGAACACATTCCTTATTTAGCATTGTTTTACCCTCTCTGTTTCTCTCTAAAACTAAAACCTTTTCCTGTGCTCTCCCTGAGCTTCCTTTGGAATCCTTATCACATCTTACAAATTCTCCGTGGCCTTACAGGTGACAGGCCCTAACTGAGGATATTATGAATGAAGTTCTGTAATGTCCTCTTATTCAGTAGCACACGAGTATCTACCCCCAGTTAACTTTTCTCTCTCTCTCTCATTAGGTAATTTTGAAAATCAAGATTAAAGTAACTAGTGCTCAGTTATGCCTAAGAAAATATTTTCTGAGCTAGAACTGGCTTTGTAACAAAAGGAAGAGGGAGCAGAAACGTACATGTGCAGAGACTTCTGGGCCTTGGCTGCTTCCTCCTTGGAACTGTATCGGACCACAGCATTCCCTTGGGTCAGGTTCAAGTGGAATGTGATGAGAGGGCCGTGCTGCAAACACAGGGTCCGCAGTGTGGAGCCATCGATCTGGGGAGAGGCAAGGGCAGCAAAGGTTACCTGTGGTATTGTGATCTTACCTTAAATGCTTGTTAAACGAGTGTTTAAAAGCTAAAGAGTGAGCACAAGTGAAAGGAAAAAATGAAGTATTTAATTACGCACTTGCTGCTCTCTGCACTGAGGGAGACATCCTGTCTTTTTTAAGAATTCCCTACAGTCCAGTGCACAAATTTTCTCAGTTTAGGTTATATAAATTGTATTTATCATTAGAAGTCCATAGAAATCCAGAAATAAGTCAAAGGGAAAGCACACTTCATAAATGTAATTAAATTTTCCCCAAGATTAATTTGGATGTCTGCATCCAAGGCTTTGTGGCTTATGTTCTTCCCTTGGAAAGACACTGTGAAGGACAAGTAGAGGATTTGACAAACGTATGAGAAGAACCAAAAAAAACCCAAAGGAAAATCAGATTTTACATCTCTGTATGTGCTTTACAACATCATTCACCTCCAAACTTACACACACAGAAATGGTGCCCACTGAATGACTAATTACAGGCTTAAAAGTTCATACTTGATTTGACAGCACTTTGGAAACTTAACAAATTCCCTGTACAAGACAGATACTTGTAATAAATGCAGAATAACTATTCTTCTTTCAAATGAATCAAATGGCCAAGGCTGCTAAATGTTCCTCTCATCGTCTCTTAAATGTTGTTCTTATCATCTCTTAAATCCAAGCGTCTTTTCCTGCCCAGTTCTGTACAGTTCCAGTTACCTGGGGGGTGAGGTTCCGAAGAACCAGCCAGCTGCTTGTTCTCCCTGAGCTGTCAGTACTCCATGCAGAACCTGCAACACAAATCCCACAACAAAACATTTGATGGCTGTCTCTGGAGAGCGTCCCACAGGCAAATTTATCCGGAATCACAACGCACTAACAAAGCCTCAGTGCTGCTGGAAACAAATCCTACAGCAGTTGCCTCACATCTTGATTTACTGCCTCCCTCGGAATGAAAGGCTGCTGGATGAAAAGCTGCTCTTGTTACATTTCAAAGATCTGTGGCATTTTTCATGCTGCCACAGTAACTATTAGGGAACTAAGAGATGCAGGTACGGCACTGCAACAAACTGGATCCTCAGGATGCGTTAGAATTAATCTGGAAGATACATTTTAAAAGGAATTCTGATGTCCAAGCTCAGATTGCTGCTTGCTAATAAAGATTTTTATAGCACTGCAGCACTCTGCTCTCTTGCCAGTGACAGATTAATGTGTATGACTTATTCAAAACAGGTATTTCTGCACTGACAATGTCCTGATTGAAAGGGCACAACCAACAAAATCTGCTCTTCCAAACTCAGCCTGGTGCTTTGCAGCTTGAGGGTTCGCAGTAAGAAGCTGTACAAGCTTGATATTTATGAGAGGGATTTGAGAATCACAGTGGATCCTGTGGGTGCTCCAGAGAGAATCCTGGCAGCAGCTTTATCTGCCCTCCCAGGTAGGGGTTTGGTGAAGAAACATCCAAAATAAGAGGGAAGAAATTTAATTCTCTTAGTGTAAGCAGATTATTGAAACAGTCAGCTTTATAAAATAGATGTAACACCTGCATATATATCTGTATTTATATAGACAGAGATATCTAAATATAGATATACACACAGCCAGATCCATGGTTTTTCATATTTGTATTAAAGCAAAACAATGGCATCTAAGAAAAAGGGCCTGCACGAAAAAATTCAGGCATTCCCTGAGGGCCCTGCAATGCTATCAGGTACTGAATGCTTCACATCCACGTGTTCCATATTAAATTCCAAGGGCTCCTCTTGAAGCCTTGTGGGCAGTCTTAGATCACACCACAAAACAGGACACATGTTTGAAAGACATTTTTAGAAATTAAGGAACTGGGGAAAAAAAAAAATCCTAGTTGGGAGTTAAACAAATTGGGCAATTCCTATGTAAAATGACCAACATGACCAGCTGAAAGATGCTTCATTTACAACTCATCCAAACTGAAATAAAGACACAGGAGATGCATCCCCAGAACAGACCCGCTCTGGCTGTGTTAAAGCTCTGGTTTCTGGAGCCTCACACGCAGAACAGAAGCAAACAATGACAAAAAGAAGGCAGAAGAGAGAGCTGAGAGTACCAGAGGAGTAAGAGCTGGTCCAGCCCAGGGGACTGGCACCCCACGTGGAGGATGGCTTGGTGTTGGTTAAGCCTGGAGGAGGTCTCGTCGGAGCTGTAGTGTTTCTGGGTACCTTCCAGAGTTCGTGGGACAGAGAGGCTTGGGTGTGAGAGATCGGGCCAGAGGACCACGTGGACTTGATGTCTGACAGTTTACCTGCAACAGAAAAACAATGCATTTGTGTATTCTTCTTTGTTGGGTATCATGGGCTACATTCTTCTGACTTCTCAGGAGGAAAAGAACAACTTTCTGTACCATCCAGTGCAATAAATCCTATCATCTTTGAACCTACTCACACCAGTGCTCACAATTTCAAGTACTTTTGTGTTTAGTGAACTTCACACTACCTGCTACACACACAGCTCCCTTTTGAAAATCTGTTGTTTTGCTTTCTTGTAAAAGATGATACATGGAAAAAAGTCCAGAAAATGGACATAGGTATTTGACGTCTGATTTCACCAGAATTATAATGAAACACTTCAAGATTGTTTCTCTCAAAGGTTTAACAGGACTTAAACACTTTTTCTTGCACAACTCATTTAATCTAATATTAAGAATCCAGTATATCCATATGTTCTTCTGATGCGTTATTGAAATTCTAAAGATCAAAGACCAACAAAAACTTTATTTCTGAATATTTGAAGTAACCTACACTTTTTTCCAAGTATCTTTGAGAAAAACTAAGTCTCCAGAAGATCAGACCATATCACAACCTGTCAGTCTTTGTAACTTTTTGCTGTTGCCTGCTCTTTCCTTGATCAGTTTTCAAACTCTTACTGCTGTTCCCGCCAAATCAAAGTTTTATAAAATAACACAAAACCAAGAACAGCAAACACAGTGTATCATTCATAGGGGCAGAAAGAATTGGTTTAAATAATGGATAACAAAACAAATCTTTATTCACCTTTAGACTTGCACATCCCTGCCTTTCCTCCTCACACCAACACGTGGTGTGCAATTAGAGCCCAATTTCCCTGTCACAGCACAGTCCTGCTGTTACCAACACTGTAGGGCTGGAATGGACTGAAAGGGACACAATCCTGCATCTTCTGCCCCAGCAATTGATGCTGTGACTGTGCTGCCCTAATGCTTTAATGCTGATTGCAGAGAATAAAAAAATAGTTGGTCTGACAAAATCCAAGATGAAAAAATCTTGTGGATTTTTATAAAACTAGAACAGGCAGATTTAAGTTTATACTGGATCAGTGCTTTAAGACATGAGGCAGCCACTGAGTAATTTTATGAGTCCTAAAGCCAAATTTACCAGTTGCAAAATCACAGACTCAGTTACATACACACACACTCCCCGAATTGCCTCCATTTATCTAAATCGTTTAACTCAATTATTTCATATTGAATCATAACAATTTAAGCGAAAGGGCAACCACTCTCCCATCTTCTGGCAAATTGTAGCAGCAAAAATAATTTGACAGTGACAATGAGGACATTAATGAGTGTAAAATGGTGAGAGGAGAGGAGCAAGTCTGAGTTTGAGAGCTCAGAGCAGCCCAGCCTGTGATGGGGCACCTGATACAGGCGCAGCACCACAGGTCAGATGTTGCTATGTCACTCCTTCTCATGGGGGTAACACAAACATTAGATGACACTGCAAAAACAACCAAAAAAGGCAGCAAATAAAGCAGAAATGCATGGCAGATAAAGTAAAGCAAGCCACTCCTTTCTTTTCCTTTCACTGGAGGAAAACATCCCAAACAAGACCTTTTTGTTTTGCATTCTGCAGCGGGACCCGGAGGCTGCACCTTCAGAGAAGTGGAGGGTTTTCAGTGGATCAGCATTTTCTTATCTAATCCATCTATACAGCCCAACACATTTTTATAATGGGACAAACTGGATTACTTAGGTAGCTAGTTTGCAAGCAAAATTTCCATGTTTTGCAAAAAGAAGCTCCAGAATTTAGAGCTCATTAAAGAAAATGGGGTAATTATTTAGCTCACCTACAAGCTCAGCCATATAGGGGAGCATCAGGCTTTGGCTTGACTATTAAAAGACACTGAAGAGCCCCAAACCCAACCCCTCCAGAGCCATGCAAAAAGTACCTCTTGGAGGTACTACTCAAGTTTTTCCTGAGCTGAAGATGTTTCACTTTTAACAGTGAGTTCATGAACACAAATTTCACATCAGCTCTTCCTGGAAGGATCTGTTTCTGCTGAGGCCTTGGACAGTGTTCCTCCCCAAAGATCTCCATGCCAGCATTGAGTGGCATCAAGTGGAATAAATCCACTTTTCCTCAGCACAATTCCAGGCACACCATCCACCACTCCCCACTGCAGAGCTGACAGGAGAGCTGCCACCCAGCACAGGGCTACAAATACACTTTTGCCTGGGGGAGCACTCCTGTAAGCACTGGGAGAGCACTCTCTAGGGCCTTTTCCTGGGAATGCAGAAGCTGTGGAAGCAGAAAGGCCGTACCTGCAATGCTAGGTGCAGATGCAATGCTGCTGAAAGAGCTACTGTAGCCGGAGGCACTAAGCGGCCAGGCACTCGATGAAGGCAGCGTGGCATTCTGAGATGATGTTGGGGATGACCCTGCAGAACCAGCAGAGAAGCAACTAAGAAAGATGGGCATAATGATGTTTGGTGTGACATAAGCAAATCTATTATGTGCAAATACAAACCACGCAAGGCATTCTCCTTAATCAGCCCGGTCTCTGAAGTCTACGAATGAAATGTTACTGGAAGCGTGATAAAGTGAGGCAGAAGTCTTTAGTGGGAAAGGGAAGAAAGCTGGCACAGGAACAATTGTAGTGCAGAGGGTAAATTCTGCACTTCCTTTAAGATACATGACTCAAAAAATCAGTGTTGAAGTGTTTAGTCTCAAAGCAACAGGCTTCATTTATAAAGGTCCTCTGCCAGCTGACTTAGGAAATGGTAACTGTAGATGAGCAGAGATGTGTATGATACACTAACCTCTTACCACGGGTGATCTGTCCTAAATTACTCAAGGTAAACACTTCCCCTACATCCTAATGCCCACAAATATCTTTAAATTTTGGCAGACTTTCAGTAAAAGCAAGGATATATTTCAGCAATCTCTTCTCAAACTGATAACGTAAATGAAACAGCACGAAACCACCTCAGTAAATCATTTACAATCTGAGCAGCTATCTAAGCATACGTACAATTTCCTTACTGGCAGCAAATGAAAGAAACTGAACATAAAATAAAAAAAAAATCTTCATTGCCAAGATCAGGAGAGCTGGAAGAGTTCTCTCTAGCCACCAACAAAATCAAGTGTGTATCCTGGGTGACTTATCATTCCTGACACGCAGAGATGGGCTGTGATACTGAAACATCTTTAAGTGACTAATAAAAATAGGTGAGCTCCGTAGCAAAGAGCATTGTATTGAGGTAGAAAGGAGGAAGTAAAAGGACAACCACATCCCTCACAGCTCAGTAAAAAACATAAGCCCTGTTTTCAACTGAGACAGCAGCCAAACAAACTTTACCTTAACCAGACTCCCTGTGCTCCAAGGAACACCAACAGACATCAGTTTCAAGCAACAGAACTCTGAATCAGGCCCTCTCTGGAAATAATCTATTCCCCAGGCAGGAACTATGGAATTATGGCAGATTCGAAGGCCCACAGAGCTGAAACTGGTCCTGATTCCTCATGGCTACAACTCTCAGCTCATAGAAGCTGACCCTCCAAAGCTTCATTAGAAAACAGGGCAAAGCAAAAATTGACCCAAAAGCTTAAGTTTTGCCTGTTTTTAAGTGCACAGGGCAAGGACAGCACACCCCACAGCCTGACCCTCTAAATGGGGAGCAGCTCTGTCAGCACAAGCTCTGTGCTTCAGGCTGCAGTTACACAAGCATAAAGAAACAGATTCTGCAAATATTATTTTTAATTAAACTTCTATTATTACCAAACCAAAAAGCTAATGAGGAAAGGAAGCACAGGCCAACCCCCCCAGGCACTGCTTTTCAGAAGGTCTCAGCTCTTGAGGGCCTGTTTACTTCTGCAAAGACTATCTCTGCTGACCCTCTCTAAGGAGGGGAGTTATTTCTTTATTCCACAGGCAGATTATGCACCAACAGAGCTCATGTTCCTTCTCTAAAGCAGCAAGACCAGGTATCATCTGATTTATAGGTACAGTTCTGTAAGCTTAGGCTTCTGGCCTGGAGGGTATTTCTTGGGTGCACTGTATCTGAAGTGTCACTGAATTACACATTTATGCTTCTCTTTTTATAACTTCAAACCTGTCTGCCCCCTTGAAGCACTTTGGAGCCATTAGAAGTTAATTCAACCATACTCATTACCCAAATACTCCACGTTTCAGCTGAAAGAAAGGCTGCTTCCTACTAAGAGACAGCTAAAAACCACTGCAGGCAATCAACACTCAGGATTCCCCTCCCTCATGTTTCACATCCCTTGCCTGAGGTAACAAGCCCAGAGCTGGATACTGGACACTTGAAGGATAGTCCTTATTTACAATCTGTGCTGGTAGCACAGATGGAACTGTTAGAACAAACCCCACATTTTTAATCCTGACAGGCCCTTCTGGACAGCCCGATGATGCTATTCCTGTGCCTACTGCAGTGCTCTGATAGAGCGCAGATAACTTGGCTATTTTGGCACTCAGATCACAATTACCCAAGCCACCTTTCCCTTGATCCAACTGCCAGCACATGTAGCTAACGAGTAGCACAGTCACAATGCTTTATTGTTTTAGAGAATTCCCTTTTTATTCTGAAGCAAGCACTGCCAGGACAAAAAGAATGGAAATAGCACTGGGATCTAGTTTACTAGTCAATTCCCTACTTTTTTCTTTTATGGTTTTGGAGTTAAAACAGTTCTAATTTATTTTGCTTATTGATCTTCTAACAGAGCTACAATTAATTAGTGTAACAGAAGCCTGCTGCCTCAGCAACAACTGTGGAACTTTCATATTGTGTCTTCTGAGAATTTCACAAAGTGTACGGAGGAGGGCGGGCAGTGTGGAGAGCAAAATCTTGTTCTAAACCATGTGATACAGGTTAGAAATACTTCCAGTGACCACAGAAGTTTAAATTACGTCTCACAGCCTTTTCCAATATAAAAATATTTACATTCCCATGGAAAACAAGAAACTTCTTAATCCCTTCTTTAAAACAATTATTTCTGGATATGCAGTGACAGTTCCGAGCAGAAGCATTATTAGATTAGGAGCACATGCAAAAATATGCTGTATCTGTAACAAATGAGGTCAACTTCTTGGGAAGGGAAGAGAAAGTATGCACAGATGTGGAAGCAATTTGTGTGTTTACCTCCACTCTTGAGCAGATAGCGATTCACATCCTGTATCGTGGTGTTTATGGTAGGCCCAGTTGGAACACTGCCAGGAGTAACATCGGGGTCATTTTCAGGATCAATATTCTGCAGTCCTTTCCATGGCACTCCTGGGTGAAACTCTGTGTCAAACACAATAAAAAGAGACGGGTGTGAAGTCATCGTTCTCCAAAGCTCCTGTGCATCAGAGGGACACAACAAAACCCACCCAACGACGTGTTTTAGGGACAGCAGTTCAACACCGAGGCTTTGGATTGTGTTACCTGGTGGCCAGTTTATGCTGGAGCCATTGGAAATCTTATCACTATCGGATTTGGCACGTGACCAGCTGTGAGGAACAGCTACGGGTGGGCTGGCAGGAGACTCACTGTTCTGGATCAGATCATAGCGGCCGTAGGAGTCATCGAGGGAGGACTTTCCCGGAGGACCAATACTCAAACCTCCAGGGATAGCACCTGCAAGGAGTGAAATGGGGATTTTGGGTATGGAAATTCATCAGGATATATTTTGTTATTATTTTCTTTTTTTTTTTCTGTATTACAGAGATAAAAAGAAAGCTAAAATGCAAACGCAGTAAGCCAAGCTTAACGGCACCTGAAGCCTTAGCAGGGATTACAGCTGAGAGACATGCTGCTGGTACAATCTAGACACTCAAGTTAAAGAATTCTATATTAAATTCCTGCCAAAAAGAGACTGAGTAATTCAAATCATCACACTGATGGTAAATAGGAGCTTGCTGAGACAGCATACCAAGGAATACCCCTCATCTCATCTCATCTCATCCTTCCCTAGGCATTCAGTGCTGACAGGATGGATGATTTGAAATGGCTGTTCTCATGTTCCTACAAACTATCAAACAACAATTTGGCATCAGCAGTGCAGCTACTTGCAGAATAAAAAACTGCTGTAGAAGAAATAATTCATGCTGCTCATAATAAAATCCGGGATATGCTAAAGTTAACAGAGCCCCACATTCTCACAGAATAAATTTGGTACAGGAAGTAAAGGAATAACTGGCTCAGGATACTGGAGGCGTTAGGGATAAAGGTGTTCAAACAGATTAGCAATCACTTCTGGAAAAATAAGAAGTTTGTGCCCCTAACTCTAGGCTGGGTAACTATGTAACCCATCATACCTTTGTGCAGGGAAAGGTTGATGATGCTGGAAAAATTGTGGGAGAAAGCCAATGTAAAGTTTCTGTGGATTGAAGGTATGCAGGTCTGGAATAAGGGGAAGACTGTGGGACTTGTTCTGCCAACACTAAAGGTTTGTTTGACTTGAACTCCATGTTCTCAGCAACAAAATTCAACAAATGAAAAAACCATTCCTACACTGCATGTAGGGAGTGGCAGCTGCAAGCCCTTCTCTGCAGAATCATCTATAAAATCTCACGGGCTCCAAGGCGCTCGGTACCAACCGTTTGTGAGCGCTTTCACAAAAAAACAACATGAGAGAAATAATTCCAATTGCACTGTGGCTGGAATCACCAAAAGCCAGGCTGGCAGGGGGTCCCAGGGGACATTACCGTGCTTGCTGGAGTTCTGGTCAAGCGAAGAAGCAGCACTAGACAGATTATCCATTGAGTTGGGGTGTGTCCACTGAGGAAGGCGAGACTGGGACTGAGAAGTGTCCTTCACTGACAAACCACCAGTAATGTCCATGTTATTTACATTCATGTTCGGGTTCAGTCCAGCTGGAGGGGCAAAGAGATCCTTAGATATCCATAATGTATTGAGGGATTGAAAAGCTGTGTTTGAAAATCCAGCTGCAGGAATTACTGAACATTGATTTTCAGACATCTGTATGCACGTGTGGCACTTACAATGCATATTTTCAAGAACTTACTACACTTTCATGGAACATCAATAGAACTCCCACGAATTCAGAAAATGTTAAAACCTTGCTAAAAAGGGGAGAAAAAAAGATGTAGGGATAATATTTTAAAGCTGTCAGTGTTTCTACTTGCAGTCTCTTCACTTGTCTCGGAAGAATGCACTGGAATGTTGTGTTTAAACCAGTTCGCAGCATTCCATGGCTAAGCCAAAATATTCCTAATGTCTTCCCCCTCCCCGATTCTGCCACTTCATTTTTCTAATAATGTTTTAAAAATCCCATAAAAAGCAAGTAATTAAAGGTCAGATAAACAGCCGCTGTTCATCAGAGCAGGTTCTGCACTAGCTGGGCTTCTATTTTGTACACACAGAACAAAATCACTCAGACTGTTATTTAGGGAATAATTTTGACATGCTTCTGTGACACGAATCTGAGTCTTTTTTGATATATAATCCTGAATGTTAGCAGATCACAGAAAGCTGAGATATCCTAAGAACCTCTTAGACTTAGGCCTTTAATTCACAAATTCTTTTGCCTTCTGATGCTCCCAGCCATAACAGCTCACCACAGCAGTCAGAATTACCTTCTTAACTGCTGCATGGCAGATAAAGCTTGGCAATACTATTGTACCCAGCATAAAGAAAGTCACAAAGAGATTAAATTAATTCCTTTATGTCACAAAGGAAGTCTGTAACATACATCAAACAATCACACAGCAAACAGGTCTGAAAGGTTGCTCTGCTCACTCTGTCTCCAGGCCCAACCAATTATTTGGACTTCAATCATATTTGACAGATCTATGTCTAACCTACCACAAAATGCTGGTAAAGAAGATTTCAGGAACTTGCCAGATAATTTATTCCAGTACTCTACTCTGCTTAAACCAAGTGATCCTTAATGTCTAACTAGATCTCCTTTTATGCAACTCAAGTTTACCTCTTGCATTAGGAAATGAAAGAAAACTTCTTCCCAGCTCCTTTACATTTTTGAAGATTCTTGCATGCCTCTTAAATCTTCTCATCAGACTAGTCAGCAGAGGATTTCACCTTTTCCTTAATAGTTGTGTTTTTGACACCTTTAATCACCTCCACTACAACCTTTCTGCACTCCTTCAAACTGAGCCACATATTTCTTGAAATACACTGACCAGAACTGATGCCTCACCAGTGCTGATTACAGCAGAAGGATGACTTTGCATAACTTTCCCAGATGATATTCCTGTTTATCAATATGACATCTGTGTACTTTACTACATGACGCTGTTAATTTATATTTAGTTCATAAATAGCAACATATGCAAGTAGTTAATTAGGCCAATTTTCTGCTCTGATATTTGTAGGCAGAACACAGGTGAGCAGACACAGCCCACCTCAACAGCTACCACATAGGCACGATTTTGACTTGGCATTTCAGTGCTATTTAATAAACATATATATATATATATATATATATATATTTAGAGCTGTATTTGTTACACTGTGGAGCAAATATTGAGATGGGGAATTAAGGAGATGGACTCCCTGCGTGGAGCTGCTGCAGGAGGACACTCACCAAGAGGGTAAGGAGCAAAGGTGTTCGGTGAAGACTGTTGCTCTTTGGTCTGCAGGTCAGGTAGGCCGGGAGCCTGGGGATGGGGTGAAAAGCTATCCATGGCTGATTTGCCTGCAGAGGGGTGCAAAGACAGATGTGGAGGGGGAGGCTGCTGCTTCATAAGCAGGGCCTGGGCCAGCTGGCGCTGGTGCTGCTGGATCTGCTGCTGCATGTTATTGATTGTACGTGCAACCTGCAGAGAGAGAGCCAACAAACAACTGTCAGGTGTCAATCCACAAAAACACAACGCGTTTCTGTGCCTTCCTCTACAGAGAAATAACACACTGGATCTCCTTACAAATAACAACTCTCTGCATGAAGGGCTGGAAAGCTTTCCTCCAGCAAGGCTTGGAGCAGCTTTACCACTCAGCACCTTCCCTGTCCAGCACTCAAGCCATGCACTGCATTCCTGATTTAAAGATGCTTTGGCTGCTTTGGTAAATGTCACTCAGCCTCTCTAAGCTACTGAAACCAAACTCTAAAGCAGAGATTGAGCCGGCAGGGACACCTACTTGCTGCTCCTGTTGTCTCATGGGTCCGGAAACGTTACGCTGAGCCTGTAACATCTGCTGCTGGATTTGTAAACGTTGGTACGCCTGCGGGGACAGGGACAGGGACAGGTCAGACACGGCACACACAGCAAGCTCAACACGCTCCCTTCAACTGCTCTGCTGCACCACAGCACAGAAAAGGCAAACTCTGAAATGTTCTGAAAACACTCCACGAAGCAACAGTAATAATCCTGCCACAAATGTATTTTGTAACACATTTATTTAAGTCCCATGTTCATTTAAAAAAAAAAAAAAATTAAAAAGTCCACCTGGCAAAAAAGTGGTCCTTAAAGATAGGAAACTACTTTTTTTTCTGAAAAAAACTGTAACACAAAGCAAAAATTAAATAGGATAAATACCAATCATTATTTTTGGTTTGGCCATTTTGAGTTCTGACAGCACTTTGTAGTTAAATCACTTGTGTTGCTTTATTCCTGAAAAAAATCCACAATTTCCAAGTGGTTGGCTCGGCAGCAAATTTTTTTACAAGGTAAGTTTTTCTGAAACAGATGAATTCAAAATCCAAAGGAATTCCGTACAGGTATTTTTCAAGTAGCTGGGTACTTGAAAGAAGAATATTATAAGAATTATTATAAGAATAACGCTGTGCTCCTCAAAACTAGGGAAAATAATCAGAAATGAGTAACAGTATCAAACACTGTTACTAATAACAGAGTTTGAGTAGTACACTGAGACAAGCAACTGAACTAGTCTGTCCTCTGTAATTTTATGTTTAACCCTGGCCAATACTGAGTTCACAGTATCTCTTTTTAAAATATTCTTAAAGTCCAATTAAGTATTTTCATATGCATTAAAAATACAGATGTAAAATTCGCGAACACAGCAAACGTACACAGAAGTAAGCAGTTGTTATCACACGACGTGTTAAACATACGCTCCATTAATTAAAGGAAATTCACCCTACACTTCATTTTTCAGTGAGGCAAGTGAAGGAAGTTCTGTAGGTAACTCAGGTGACCAGCACTGCCAAGATTTCTCTTGTTATGTTGTGACACGTGTCTGGTTTAATCAGTTCTTCCTACTGACATGTAACACACAGACCAGTGCTGTTGGAGAACATACTGCTATTCATAACAGTAGGAAGACAACTGACTTTTAGTTCCACTGATCAGCTGTAAAGGATAATTATTCCACAAATGGCTATTTATAAAGCCCGAGGCAAAAAATACGATTTTGTTTCTTTAAAAAGAAGCTTTATGGAAGAAATCAGCAGCTGATTGTTTTGAAGATCTATCATGTCATTTAAAAATTTAGTTAGTCATTCTCCTATTTTATCTTCATGCCTTCAATTCTGATTTAGAGCTTATCTGCCACGTCTTTTAACTTACCAGCTGCAGCTGATAGAGCTGGTTCAACATCGTCATATGCTGAGGATTATTAATTGGCGAGGTTAACTGTGCAGGGCTGAGACCAATGTTTTTTGCTGCAAACTGCAAAAGCTGTGCTTGAACCTGAAGAAGAGAAGAGTATTAAATACTGTACGCTTACTTTTAATAGTGGCAGCTGTGTGAGCCATTAATAAGAGTAACTCCAGCTGGCAAATGTCACTATCACAAGAAGTAATACCGTGAACTATCCAAAAATTAGCAAGAGGCTCTAATACAATCTTAATAACCATACTCGAGTGCTCATTTATAAAAAAAGAGATGAGAACAAACTCCTCAGAAACACTGCGAAAAAAGGAGCATGAGAACGTGCTCTCAGAGGTATTTACAAGATATACACGTGACAACATCTCAGCCATGCCACACCTTCCTGCCTAGGAAATAAATAAATAACACGGACACAGCCAGGCAGCAGCGGCTGCGAAGCCTCAGGAGCATGACAGCACATGGGAAGAGTTCCAGGGATAGGGAAAACATACGAGTGAGGTGTTGTCTGACCTGAGGGGATAGAAACTGAGGCACTTGAGCACGAAGACTAGGCTGGGATGAATTAAGAGGTTGCACTGGCGGTTGCTGCGGCTGTTGCATGGTCCTGGCTTGTGCTGCTCCGCTATTGCCAAACATACCCAGATTGCCACTCGGTATCTGCAGCAGGACAACAGGGACACTGGCACTTAATGACACCTCTCAGCACATCCCCTGGATGTTACTTGTCTGTGCAGGCTTTATTCTCAAGGATTATGACAGGCACAAATCAAGAGACCAGCACATACAGACTCTGTTGAAAACAAGGTTTAGAATTGGGCAGGGCAAAGATTGCTCTATACCCAACATCCCAAACCTGCAGAACTTTGTACAGATGCCTGAACAAAAGGCAGCTGAAGTTGAAGATGGTTTTTATAAGGATGCAGAACCCTGGAGGGTCACAAGATGAACAATGAAAAGTACCTGCCAAAAATGTCTGTATTTGTATAGCAAGAGACAGGAGAATGGAGGCATTAAACTCACAGCAACCCCATTCTCCAGCTGGCTAAGCAGCTCTTTTACTTAGTTATTTTACAAAGCTACTGATAATGGACATGCTATTAGTGGAGACTGCTTTGGAAAGATGTGCTTAATGGGCTGGAAGTGCTGGACAAGTATTGTCTTAAGAAAACTGACTTTAAAATAATATACATAATAAAGAGCCACAACAGAATGATGAAGTTTTTCTGTGTTGTTATTTCGTATCTTTGCTGGAATTTCAGTTTGATGGCAAAAATAACCTTGTCATAACCAATAGTACTTTATAGCTTCTCACTCTCATGGTAGTAATCAGTTTTGCCCCCCTTCATCTCCTTTCCTTTTCTTTCCCTCTCAGCCTGTTCTATCCAGGGGCCAAAACATTCCCCTCAACTCGATGCTCTACCTGACCCAGGTGCTGGAAGCCCAGTTTCTTTCTTGCCACCTGTTAAAACTATGAGCTGCCTTGACACTTGGAGCAGGACTAAAAAAGCCCCTATCATTTCTGCCCCACCTCATCACAGAATAACGACACCAGGCAGGAAAGATGAACTAGAGCAATCTCACTGCCTGACAGTCTGTGACAATTAGCAATGCCTCAAAACAAGAGATTTGCCACCAATGAAGGCAGAGCCACACCAGTGTTCAGGGTTATAAATCCACAACGCTACAGTCTCTTATTGATGGATATGTGTCATTATAGCAGGCTAATTACAATCAAGCAGTTGTTTTACGTCCTGTAAGGTGAAATGTTTACACAGCAGGTAGCTCCTCCTCTGATATTTCACATGAACAAAGCTGATGCGCTTCCAGTTTAAACCCTTTTTCCCTGGGGAAGTGGCTGACGGGCACTAGCAGCTACTCCAAGAGAGCCGAAATTCCCCTTGGGATCTCCCCCAACAGCCTTACCTGTCTAGAAGAATTCAAGTTTTGCATGCCCAGCCCTGAGGCAATCCCGCCCAGGGTCTGATTAGGGAGTGCACTGTTTGAAAGGGGGAGCTTCAGGCTTGGTGAAGGCAAAAATGGTGAAGTAGTGGGCTCTTCCACTAGGCCGCCATCCTGATTGGAGAAAGAAAGGGTGAGCTGTGTGCGGTGCCAGGAGCCCACAGCGCACAAAACAGTGTCCCATGGAGACAGAAAAGGGCGTGGATGAATAAAAAGAGATATATAAAAAAAGGTATGAATAACAGGGAATGAAAAGCATGGAGTGAAGGGAGAAGAAAGAGAGAAACAGGATTAAGGTACTGTTTTTTGTAACTTTGTTGCACTTAATCCCCAAATGCACAAATCACCCTCACCCACCTTTCCAGAGGAAAGGAGGGATTTTAGCAGCTGATTGCAGAGCTATCATGTGGCCATTGCTTCCTCCTCACTTAGGTTTTCTCCCTTCTTCTCCACCAGACTGAAAGGTGGAAAGGGGAGAGGCCCAGCACATTTCAGGGAAGCCCTCTGTCCGTCCGGAAAACTCCAGCAGCGGAGCACAGACATAAAACAGCGCTTTAACAAACCCAAAATTTGGGAAAGGCCACATCAGCTTATCTGACACCAGTCCGGATTTGGTTCCACATCATAGCTCTGCTCTTAAAAAAGCATTTTTGCATTAATCCCCTTTCCTGAGACACACGAGCCTCTTTTAATATTCACATAGCGCCGAGTTATTAATACCCGCTCTGAAACACTACACTGCAAGGCACCCAATGAACACAAACCATCAAACCCAGTAATGACAGCATCGGCTGGGCAGCCTTCCTGAACATCCCCAGGAGGAGGCAGATTTTAGCAAGGCAGGAGGAGCCCCCTCTGCTAACTGGGCTGCGAGGAACCACGGCTGAGCGCGGATCCGACACACAGGAGGCAGCCCCCACGGGGGGCAAACAGCAAGGCAGAAAATAAAATAAATTAGAGAAGCCCCAATCAAACAGGTAGATCTGTGCTCGTGTTTCAGTGGGGCACCGAGCTCCATCTCAAACTGTGCTTTGATGTCCGGGAAGCCTGCGGCAAGCATGATCAAATAACACTGTGTACAAAGTAGGGCTCCAAAAAAACAGGCAGAGAGAAAAAGCTTTAATTTGCAATGTGCTGGGCTGGTGTTTTTCAGGCAGTAGGTTCATTGCAAGGAAAGGCTTTTTAAAGAGGCGAGGAGCTAGGTTATTTCAACCAATAAATTCAGTGCCCCAGAAGATTGTGAGATATGGGTGAACCTCCTTTGTTCAAAAAGCAGCCCAGTCTGCTTACCACATACCCAAACAGATGACCTAATGCAGCAAGCATGCTCAGTGAATTATATGTTTTAAGTTAATCCTGAAAAATGCATTTTCTACAGCTCTCCTTTGATGCAAAGGAAAAGTTTCTCTACTATCAGGCAAAGTGACACTTGACATGCTATCTGACTATCCTGAGGGGGACACTGACATTTTCTAATGATATCCCCAAGGCCTTTCAGCTCGAGATATTTTACATTCTACTGGACATCAGTCACACTCCACAAACAACTGCAGCTTGCATGACAGTAACAGGTTCAAGGATTTCTCTTTAGATCACAGACATATGTTTACAATTCTACCCTTCCCCCTTCAAAGTGAAAATAATTTCAAGCTTGGTGCTCGCTCTCCCCTTCAGATGCCATTGTTTCCTATGTGAACAGACCTACTGACCATGAAAGACCCTCCCTGCCCCCCAAATTTATTCAAGTCTTGTCTTACTGACATTATTTTTTTCTCAATTTAGAAACAGGCAGTGCCAAGGATGGTAGAGGACAAGCCACACTGGAGACTCAGGCATTTCATTTCCAGAATCCTTCCCAAGTGTGTTCCTTGGCTGAACTGCAGCAAATGGCTTTTGTGTAAGTTTATAACACTTTGTTCATATTAACTTGGTTTTATTTTATTCAATTTGAACTTGTTGCATTGTGCTGCACAAATCTGTGCTCTATAACTGAACTAAAATCAATTCATTTAACATGAAGTATTTTAGTTGGTCAAATTAAAGCACCCTTTAGCCATTTTAAAGCCAGACTAGTGGATGCTTTTACTGCTCACAGTGGTTTCTGACCCATTATTTCTCAGGATCCTTTATGTAATAATTGTTTCCTGAAGAACAATCTTTTCTACCTAACCTTTCCTCTTCAGTGATTTTCTTACAAATTTATGTTATACTTCTTCCTCAGGCTATTCAATTAAAAATTGAATCATCACATTAATGCTCAATCCAGTACTGCTTTTCACTTTTTCAAAGGGACTTGACACACCCATAAAATCCTACTGGTAGCAGTGTTTCCTACTACAGTTATCTAACACAAAGCACCACACCAGTGTTTTTTAGGACTTTGGGAAGTCTCTCACAATAGTCTCAAGTACCAAATGTGACGGAATGCAAGCGGAATTACTCAAGGAGTTTTAGCCCTGTGAGATATGGACAATTTAGCAGAGGATGCCTGGACACTCTGGCAGTCAGCTGCCAACAACTGCCACTTCATGAATCAAAATGTCTCAACAGACAGATGAGAGGTTGATTAAATCTGCCAGAGGTCTTTATACAAAGTCAGTTACAGAAGTAGCTGGCAGAAAATACACACTGACTTCTTAATGGAAAGATTGAAAAAAAAATCCTTTCCTAAAAGAGGAAGTTAAAGTAATAAAATCTCATATAAAAATAAGTTCTCTTCAAATCAAACAGGAATTAGACAAAAGAAACCTGGAGGAAATGCAATACTCAAAGAAGTGCTCATCATACAAGGGATGATGAAAATGGTTTCAGTCACGGGATCACAGGCAGCAGAGATGGAGGAAAGAAGAATTCAGAAGTTAACCTTAAAAGATCCCTGATCATTATCTAATTGTGATGTCTGCAAAAGAGTTTCTGCATGTTAATACAACATCCTACTTGTTGGTCCAAAGACAAAAACCAATCCCAGTCACCAGAGATTACTGGGCTCAGAGTGTGAAGGATGAGGTTGAAAAAACCCAACAAACACTATGTTCAAATCAGAAACAAGGAAAAGGTCCAGTCAGAAGATTTTTGGAAGAACAGGATTGCAGCTAAGAGGCATCAATGCTTGTGGACCTGGATTTTGCAGTAGTAGAGAAGAGGAGCTGATCACTGACTGGGAGGGTAGGGAAAAGGAGACTTCATTTGCAAGGTGAGAATTTCAGAGTCCCAAGCCAAACTCTATACTTGAAAAAAAGATCCCTTCTCTAGGCTTATTTCTGGTATTTTAAGGATGCTTCCAGGAAAATCTGACATGTTTTTCTGACAAATCTGATGGCTCCACAAGACACCAGGTAGCATCTTCAGGCAAACCTGACACCTAAGCACAGCACGCCTGCCACCAAGTGTAAGATAATGTGGTTGAGATCACGTATCAGGGCTGGATCTTTATTCCTTCAAGGCCACTGGATTTTCTCCCTTCTCCTTTCATGGTGCTAGAGGTCAAGACAACACCCTGAGAAATAATAAATTAACAAAGCACCGAGTGCCAAAGATTGACTTGGTGTGACACGGAATAAAGAGCACCTGCAGCAAGCAGAGAAAGCAAACACTCCAAGGTGATGTTGAATTGCACAGACCACTCCTGATCCAGAGAGAACTGGGAGTTCAGTGTCCAGAAGCAAATGTCAGAGTTGGAAATTTTCCTTCCTCAAATGTATAAAGTTAAAAAAAAATTGCAAGTGCTGGCTTTAGCTGTTCAGAGAAAAATGATGGAGTCTCAGTGCAGGTGAGCTGAGAGAGTCAGTGAGAGAGTGGCAACAATGAGCACACCAACCCAAACTACAAGTTCATGAAGAGGAACCTTGCAGAACTTATTGAAGACTCAGCAAAGCCAACAAAAGGATGACAACTTGGTAAGGCAGTAAGTAAAACAAGGAATGTTGGCTGGAGTGCTCTGCCCAGTTGTGTGGAGAGCTTGTTGCTCACCAAGGATGACCTAAGCAGAAACACGACAACTCCAGACTCACGCTCTGAAACAGTACCTCAAAGGGCAAAAAGGCTTTGGAGGAGTTGCTCTACTAGCATGAGCTATAAATCTGGAAAGAATTTCTTTGAAGGAAAAAAAAAAACCTGTTCTTAGAGTAGAAACTATATTTATTTAATTCACTTAGCAAGTTGCTCAACACTGTGATAGCTAACAAATACAGTGTGGGATTATTTCCTTTGTTAGAGCAAAGTCACTGTGACAGATTATACCTAGACTGATAGATTTTACTTGCATTATGAATATTAATGATTTTAGTACTCCCTTCTCAATAGTTGTGTTTAACATATGTTTCCAGAATTATGCATCATGCTGCACATAACGCACCTCTCTCTCTGGCAAGAATTTTACTGCTGAAGATAGTTATCCAAGAAAAGGAAAGGCTATCTGGCATGCATGCATTTTCTGTGGCCTTCAATTAACATATTCATTAAAGTCTGCCATGGCTAAGAATTAACTTTGTGAGTGGATATTATTACTGCCTCACACCCTGTACACAGCTCACGTGAAATGGATTGGTTTCAGCACAGTTTGTCAAAAGCACTGATTTCTGGGTTCAGAGTTCTCCACCACCCATCTGTATGAACCTTTAAATAACCTGTGAAATACAGAATGACACCTGAGATTCTTCTTTCCTTATCAATAGTTTTCAGGGGGATTCTTAGGTGATTTGGTGAGTTTCTGCAGGACTTTCTGTCAGGCTGTAAATCTCATTTCCTACTGAAGATCTGGCTGCACTTTTCCATATATTCTTTTCTTTAGTCACTTTGAATCCTGGACACCACAAACTTCTGGAGCCTTTTCCTCAGTCCTTAAATGGTGCTGGAAAATTTGTCATATATGATCACAGAATGAGAAGCTCACTGGAGAAGCTGTTTATGACTGCGCATGTCTACTCTGAGACTTAACAAAAATACCTGAGCTCCTCATTCCTATTTAGGTACTGAACTTCCACTGAAATCGCTAAGAAGCCCAAAACTAAAAAAAGAGAAACTAAGAGCCTAATTCTTGAAGAATTCGGCCGTGGTCCTGCCTGATTGTGAATCTGGGCAAGGGTCACTGACTGGACCCTCACAAGAGTGACAAGATTTCTGTGCTTTTTTTTTTTCACAATTTTTTTCCATTTCTAGCTCCATTGTGTTACTGATTCCTTAGCAAGTTTTCAAATGTAAAACTGGGGATGACCATTCTTTATTTCTATGTGAGAATCAAATCATCGATCCTTTCCACAAGGCCTGAACTCCCAAGATTGAAAAAAGACAAGAAAAGGAGTAAAGCCGTATCCACCACATTTCTTTCTGTGCTTTCTAAGCAGACAGTGGAAACCATCAGCATTTCTACACTGTGCACACTCTGACTTGTGCACCACGTTCCTATTTCTGAACTTACCTTGTCAAGGAAGGTGGGGCGGTCCATGGAAGACTCTTTGGAGATTGGTGGTGGGCGGCAGCCAAGGGGTTTGGTGACCATTCCATTATAGTCGGTCACTCCCATTCCACGCTTGTCCATTTCCACCTTCTTTTCCAGCAGAGCACCTGCACACAGAAAGGGGAAATATATTGGAAAAGGTGAGGCAGGGAGAGAGTCAAGTTGCCAACAGCAGTTCAGAGAAATACATCTTGCTTACAAAAAGCAAAGCAAGAAAATAAGTATTATCTAATTGGTCTGGACATAATCAGAATCATGCAGGATTCCTGTGTTGCTTTAAAGACAAAAAAATTACTTACACAGATACTTACTCATGGCCTGATCGAGATTCATACTGTTGCTCTTCAAGGCCTCTTCTGCTGGCTCTCTCTGTCAAAAACAGGAATTATGTTAAGAGGAAAAGCAATCACATTCATATGATTTCAAAGTAACCCGAGAAAACAGACACATCTCTTAAATACTGGGTTTAATATTTACTCAGCAGTCTAAATAATGTCTGTGTGTGGTTTTTTCCTGCTTTCACCAATTCCCACAATTCAGGTATTTCAGTTTGTGAAGGAAGGACTGGCTCTACAAAGTGAAACACGCTGTTCTGTTTAAACATCTTCCTGTTTTCCATGAACTACTCAAGTATCACAATGATCTGACTTTCTCTAAGAAACAACCCAGCTATACTCTCATTTCACCTGTTCAATAAAAAAAGAGGAAGGGGAGGGAATTATTACTGCAGTTCAAAGTAACACCTGTTGTTATAAAACGATGAACTTCAAAATATTATAAATGCCCTCATGAAAAGTAACTCCAGTTGCTCTCAGAGCATTCTATAGGTTTACAGCAGATTTCTGAAACTCCAGGATGTGTTTAAATGCAGGTCAGAGTTACTTCTCGGCCTGGAGATTGAAGATCTTGGTGTAGCTACAGTCTGAAACAGCCACAGTCAGAGCTACAAGCTAAAAGCTAAGGCACAGTGTGCTGGCTGAGCACTACTCACAGGGAAGCCCATGTCTGTGAGCTGTTTTATCAGACGGTTCATGATCCAGGCCTCATCCTGCTTGCTAGATGTCTTCATGCCCTTAGTAAATAAATGGGAGATTCCATTAATGGGCTTGTTTCCAGGTTCATTGTAGTGAGATGTACATAAAAGAAATGGTAAGTGGTTTTTATTAATAACACATGCTACTGAAAGATGTATTAGTACATTAATTCAGAAAGTATTGAAGAACCCTCCGAGCAACGCGACTACGATTCTCTTCCCCCAAAAGTGTAAAATTTTATCTCAGCTGAATAGGTGTTCAGTGTACTATTTAGTATTTGATTTGCTGGCCACTGAATTAAAGCCACCTTTGAATTTACGTATTTCATTTTAATCCTTGGCAGAAAAATATAATGAAATAAAGCTGAAATAGTACAACACTTCCTGAAAAACATTCCCAAAACCAAGTTTGCAACCTTGAAGTTAAGAATGTTACTCAGTGTATTTTCTTAAAAACAAACAAGAGCGTCTAGATAAACACCTTTAAAAGATCTCTGTGCAGCTTTTCTATCACAAAATCCTTAAGAAGTCTCTTCCTTTCAGTTCTCCAGAAAGTACCAAGGGACAAGCGCGGATTTGTTTTGGGCTGCGGACAGTACAAGAAACAACCATACTTGATCAAATCACCGGCCTAACTGTTGGCTAATGGAACAACAAACAAAGTGGCTAAATGCATTCCCAATTCCTTTAAGTTACAGCCTGGCCTTGTCCTGAAATAAAGACTGTGCAATGGAAAATTTCCTCACACAATTGTCTACGTTCTTGGTTGAGTGCGGCATTAACACAAGTTCGCTTTGTTCTCACACACACACACACCGGCCTCACAAATAGAAAACAGCTCTTTTTGTTAAACAGCTCCATCACAAACTACTGTTTGCTTTTCCACCACCATGGCAAGTGTCTGAAAGCCCCCTTAACACCTTTTCCTCTTCCTGTTAATACATTATCATTTCTTTAGTATACATGGAAGATTTTAAAACTTAGAGAAAACAAAGGCAACAACAACAAAACTCCCGAAGCATCTGACATGCCTAAATTCACTGGAAACAAGGTAGGCTGTACTTGAACCACTGTAGTGGCAAGCTGTGCTTGTGTTCAGGTGTCAGAGGTTTAATTTCAGGTGTAATGCACCAGCAAATTTGTGACATTTATTCTACAAACGTTATACTAATTCCACTCTTGCGGGAGAGTGTCTTTATTTTTGTCTTACCTTTTGAAGTCCTTTCTTCGGGGCATTCCCCCAGGAATTACAGGAGGAGCTGCTCTCTTGTGAAGCAGTATTATTCCACATATCTCCTTCTTCATCTTCCCACTGACTAGTACTGAGATTCACTTCATCCCCACCACTGCCCCAGCCTTCTTGCATAGATTTTGAAGCTGGAGGGAAAGAGGGAGAAGAAAAAATTTATTCGGTTTCCTGAAAATTTTACAGAAATATCCTCTTGTGCCATATCCAGTGTGCTAACATGAGTATTTTCAAGAGATAAAGAGGTTCAACAAATAGCTTAATTGGCATTAAAATGATAAGGATGATTTCTTTGAAGCTAGCAAAAAAACAGGAAAATTCTCTAAATACTTAAAGAAGAAAAAAATCCAGCAAGTCCTGCTTTTCCCAGAACCAGTAAGATCTGTGGTCATGGCCACTCCACTCTCCCAGGAACGAGGAACCAAAGCATGAGCACACACTTGCTAAGTGCTATTTTGCTTTCAGTGAATTTCACCATTTTACCTGACACATTCTTCCCATGAACAAACCCAAATTTCGAAGTCATTAATGCTCAGAAAGTCATTCTCATCTCGAAGAATAGAATCTGAAAGGACCTCGTGGGCTGCAGGGAACACTTTATATTCAGTGACGAGGTTGTGTCACCTCAGTCCGTTTTATGCTCTTTACTCTGTTTAAAGCTGGGATTACTCATCTTAAGAGCTCTCACTCCTCCTTTTATGTTTTCTGGAACTTCTAACTATGTCTCACCACGGTATTTTGCAGCAGTGAAACTCTAGGCAACCTCCATAGCCAAAACAGGAGTCTAAAGCAATCACTGTGGCCCTCAGGACATTCAGAGATGGAGGATATTTACCAAATACCGTGAGTTAGGAATCATGAAGCAGGAAGTGGTTCAGGATGTTCCTGAACCTGGCAACAGTTTCAATGGCTGAAGAAAACATCCACTCACTCAGTTCAACCCAATATGAGGTTGTTATGATTAGTTGTTCTCAGGTGTTGCTTTTCCTACCAGAATCAATTCTATCTTGACTGCTCTCCACTGCTTCTCATCCCAATACAGGTTTCTTTTAGATACCAAGACTTTAAGTCCCAGTCACGTTCTTCTGCAGTTTCACAGCTTCCTGCACCTCTACTACGCCGCTTTCCACGCACACAAAACTACTCTCCTTTAAATTTACAGATTGATGCACTATGTTCATATTTTTTAATTAACTTGGTATTTGGAACAACACGATCTCGTGACAGCTAACGCAGTTTTGAGAATGAAATCACGAAGGCAGCCCGTGACTGAAACGCACCGAAAAGCAGAAGCGGCAGGAGCAACCCCCTCTGCCCTGCCAGGACAGCAGCAGCCCCGTGTGTACCTGGTTTGCACAGTGCTGGGGCAGCAGCTGGAGTGTTTGTTCTTCCATAGGTCCCTGCCGGCTCAGCAGGGTTCTCTCCCCACCCGGTCCCACTGCTGGGGGGCTTCCCCCACGCCGAAGTGCCGTTATCAACTGCAGCAGAAGGGGAGGAGGGCTCTCCCCAGGAAGCTTCGCTCTTGGTGTGGACAGCAGGCATCTCTCCCCAGCCTGCTGGAGCAAGGCAAGGAGAACAGTGATCAGCAAAAGGTTTCTTCGGCCAATATTTCCAAAAAACTTTTAATTTTATTCAAGTGCTTCTCTGGAAAGAGCGAGAACCAGTAAGTACAAGGATTCTGATTAAGTGTGTCAAAAAAAAATCCCTGAAATTTGGTCTCAAGCGTTTTTTCTTAATTCAATACTAATGCCAACACAGAAAAAGGGGTTTTTCTCCACAGCCAGAAGCAACCAGACTGCCAAGTGAGCACCACACCTGGTCCCAAGGAGCAGCTGCTCACATCTGCCCAGGGCCAGCATTCCAGAGACCAGGACCACAGTGTGAGTTGGGCCTTGCTTCACTGAAAGATTATAATCTATTTTAATTCCTTTTCACTATTTACAAACTATAAAAATCTCTTTTCTCATACTCTGGCAGTAAGATGCTGTTTGACTGTTCCCACTTTCTGTGAAGATTATCTGTGCTGAATGTATTCCTTAAAGCTCACGGTCACCTACCTATCCCTCACTACTGACCCTCTACATTATAATAAATATCATTTTAAGGGGATCTAATCAAGACTGCAATTAGGATCCAGAATCAAAGCATGGGGAATGGCAGGTAGAAGCCATTGTTTTCCTGCAGAGTATTACATTAACTCACTGAAAGACGTAAGCTACTCCAAAGAAACAGCCTTAGTCTGGCTCGGCTTGAATGTAATGCGCTTAAATCCATCTGACACGATTTTAGCCCTGCAGCTGAACGTGGCAGGAACAGCCACGGGGCCCCTGAGCCTACAGAGCAACACTGACCAACACAGCAAAAGGTAAATTGAATTTACAGCCATCATCACTAGGTATTTTCTTGAGAGAGGACTTGGATCACAGATGGAGCTCAAGATACTTTTTAAACATGCACAAAAGAGAGGCAGAACAAGCAAGAAAACCAAGTTCTTACAGACCCTTGACACTAACCTATTTTTCTACAATTGTAAAAAAAATTACATCCCATTACGTGACAGCTGAGATCTCAACAAATATTGTAGAATTCAGTCTGCTTAAAACTTCCACTGGTAATTAGGCTGCTAAATCAGGAACTTGTTCTCTTTTCACTGGAGATGAATGTTATTAAGATGAGTATTTTGTAAGTGAATGAGCAGATGCTGCTTTGCCACAGCAGTATTTCCTTTTTTTGCTCCACAATGGTATCCGTAAAAATACTCTGGGAAGGTTTCAAAAAGCAGGAGCAACATTTTCTCCACAAACTGACACTCAGAACAGGCAGGCAATGGCAAGGGAGCTGTGTCCAAGAGTACCTTGAAATACATTGGAATAACCAAGCAATAGTTTTACACCAAGCAACAAGTCCTTGCAGAACTCACTGATTTCCACAGAATTCCTGTTTCCAGAAACTGCAGCAACATCCATTGCCAATAACAACTCAAACATTACCTGGCAGAGAAAAAATCCAAATAGATGGGCCCAGAGCTGTCTATCTCTCCAGTCTTCCTGCATTACATATTTATTTTAGGTTCTACTCCTTACAGCCACTGCAGCTCTCTCAGACACTGATCCAAGTGCAGATGGCACAACCCAGGGCCACACTCTCTGCTGGCTTATTGCAGCTTCATAAAACTCCTTCTCTACCAGCGAGAGGCACTGAGTTTAAAAGCAAGCTCCCGAAACAACCCAAAAGTCACCGTTTCATTCAAGTGATTTCCATTTGAAACAAAGATCCCGTGGTTTAGGCTCGATCAATGTACCTTACATTTCTGGTTATTTTAAGGTGTGTAAAGAAGATAAACTGGCAGATCCACAGATGTACCTAAATGAACCTGTACTTAACATGACAGCTTCCCCTGTGTTGCACCTGAAATGCTTATTTCAAGGTTCCTGCTTTATTTAAGGGAGGCTTTATTTGAATTTCTGCCTCGCTACTTGGGAGGCAACTGGCAGACAACTGTGAGTATTTAATCATATTGGCAGCTGAAAAAGATTAACTGCAGGCAAATTAAACAGAAAACAAAACATCTCTACAGCACCAAGCAGACCGCAAACAGAGATGGTGCAGGGCACTAACATCTCCCTGACTTCAGGCAACCTCTACTGGAAACTCTACCTAAATCAATTTATGAAATCATCCTTAAAACACAATCCATATATTAAAAAGCCAAAGTGTGCTATGTTATAGAATAAAAATCTCAAAAAACCTGGTTCTTCTGTTGCTCTTCGCTATAAATTCAACGACTTTGACTAAAGGCCACAGATGTGTAATGTCCAAATTATTTTAAGTGCTTTTAAAAGCACTGAGCAGGAAATAACATGGGATTACAAATAATGGGGGAACCAGCCTTTACTAAAAGAGAATAATAAAAGTACATAAAAGCAAACAAAATAAATCAACAAGAAGTTTTCCAAGCTATCTTAACAGATAAAATTAAGTGCAGGAAATTAGTAAATGAAACCTGAAGGCTTCTGGATAAATAAGCTGTGCACTGCAGAAACCACCCTGTCTGTAAATTCTGGAGCACTTCTCAACTGCAAACCTGTTTCCCTCTGTGTAAACACCTGGTGTCCCAATGCTACTGTCTCTGTGCTACCTTTCTATGACTCCAAACGATACATTTTAGGAAGTTTAAAGGTGAATAAAGTTACTTTTTTGAATGAATGATGCAAAACTCTCCACAGCTGTTGGGAAGGCAAATCAAAACCTTTGAGTGGTCTCAAAACCTGAAACTGCCAAATGTTTTCAAAAATTCTGCTTGGAGAAAACTTTGTATTTTCTGATGAAAATAATGGAGATTTAGGCTCTCCTGGTAAAAAGCTCCTTAAAACCCACCCAGATCTGCATGAATGTCGTTTTGCAACAGAATGCGCTCCATTTAAAGGCTTCTTTGGCAAGAAAGTGAGGTTTTAGTACTGAAGTTTTTAAACACTGTTAGAATTGCAAGAAATGAAAAGATCACAGTGAGTAATAAACATGGACACATTGGCAGAGCTTTGTTTTATAGAAATAAAAACATAATTAACATTGGGCCACAGCCAACAGGAAATCCTCAAGGGAAAGTGAAATGTTAACTAAGCCGTGGCAGGATGCAGTTGTTTTCCCTCAAAATAACCCTATAGCCATTTGGATGGCAGAAATTGTTTTCCTTCAAGTTGTTGGTCCGTGATAAATACCAGAGCACATGACTACAGTACAGGCAAACCAAAATATTAGGACCTTATACAGATAAAAAAAGAAATTAGGTAGAAAAGAGGTTGTTTACTAATTACACACTAGTTATTCTGGGTTTTATATATATACATTCAAGAGCCACCTACAACCCTTAACCTTTCAAATCCTGATTTTCTGAAAGGGATTCCAGTTCATCACTGAGCATTCAGAAAGCTCTAATTTGGGTTTCATCAGCAGTGAGGTCGCCCTTGTGTGAAAATTGAGGGCAGCTCTCTCAGCATCACTTGGCTGCTCCCCAAAACCTGGCTGTTCGTGGGCTGAGCACCCACCAGAGGGTTTTAGATTTTCACATGAGCATCCTAAAGGAGCCCAAAGCTGAGCTGCTTTCAAATCCATTCTGATGGAAGTTCAAAGTAAGAAAAATACTGCCACGTGAGCTGCCACTTATTGGCACAGGATTATAAAAGCAACAGAGATGTTTGGAGCTTTCAGAACTTAGACCCAGTTCAGGTTTTTAAAACTTAAGCTCTTCGCTCTCCAGTAACCACAAAGACCTTGATTTGTGCCCTACAAGCCCCACAGGGAAACCTATGTTATCTTCTGTTGTTTCTTTCCTCAGCTGGAGGATGGTGGTTGGAACCCTGCCAGGCTCTCCTGACCTAATGAGAACAGGAAAGCATCAAGCCTACTCCTCAGCACGTGGAGGGAGGATCTGATGCTGTTTGGGATCCAAAAATCTATTTTAATCATTTCTGTTTGCAGAACCTTTTCTTGCTTCTTACTCCCCTCGTATCAAAGCTGCGTGAGTTAGAAGTGCTAGGAAGAATTATGCACAAGTAATTCAGATTAAATCCCAATCTAACTCAAACCCACCAGTTTTCTGCTCATCTAAGAAATTCACCACTGCCTTGGGAACAAGCCCGTAAACCCAAAAAGGACTATATCTATCACATTATCTATCCCTTTCCGCCTTCTTTTCTTTCCCTTCTTTTCCAATGGAAAATGAAACTCCTTAGAGCGTTCTTCATTTTCATCAAGTGTGTACCAACATCTGCTTCCCATCAATGGCTTTTAAGTTCTGCCTTCAAAGGATCTGGAGAACTTCTGGGGATGGGTGACAACTCGAATAACAAGACTGTAACTTGGCCTCTACTTCCAAACTAATAAAGCACAAACTTCAACCCCAAAAGGGACTGCTAATCCTTTGTGAACCCCTAACTAGTGCTGTGCAGCAAAATTAAAATCCACTTCTTTGCTTCCAGGATGTGTGACTGTGATAACTTCCATCTGCACTACACCTCCCTACTCATATGGGAATACCTCTCACGATTCCTTATTCATTATATTCCCTGAATGTGGCTGGCAGAGCACGTCATGACCCACGCAGGTGACAAAAAGCCCACGGTAACTACGTAGTTCAAGAGTTGTGGATTTTAGATGAGCACTTAACCGTGCCCTATGGCGCAGGCTCTAACGACACAATCATGCTTTGCATGGAAATGCTGTGCATGAAAAGAACTGCTGCTGGATGAACTTGTGGATTGCACAAGTCTCCTGGTTACAGGATTCTTGTCTCCCTAACTGCAGAGGCTGGAAATGCACAGCCAAGCGGAGAGGGAATTGGAGCGGGAAAAAGAGTTAAACAGCACCACCCCAAAGTGCAGGTCCTCGTCTGCGTGGGAGGGAAGACGTTCGCTACTTGCTTCCCATCTCCTGGCTGTCCCAGACGGGAGGTGATTTGTAGATGTTTCAGGTCTGTGTACATTTCCACGCAGACCACGAGGATTTTGCTCTGCAGCTGCCCTGTGCTGCCTGCACTGGGAAAACGGGGCCTCCTGCGCTCCGAAGGGAAGGCGCTGGGACCACGTGGAATTGCGCTGCTGCTCCCTGTGCGGGGGAAAAGCACAGGAATGGGCCCTCTCTGGCACAGCCACAAGTAAACACGGGCAGAGCTCGAGACACGAGGGACTGCTCCTCGCTTCCATTTCGACAAAAATCCTTCCTTTATACTTGTACCTCTGTATTAAGTGTATGGAGCAAAAATACATAACATAAGGCCTAATTTATGCCTGCTACAATTTGATCTAAATTTTCATACCAGAACCATACTTTAAATTGTCTTCACTATTACTCATTTCATACTTTCTTGCATGCTGACTTCAGTATATTCTGAGAGCTGGCTTTGCTTATCTTAGGAAAATTAAAAAAATAAAAAGAGAAGATAAAAGATTTGCTTATCTTAAAAGATCTTTAAATCTTTCTAACTCACGTTTTTCAAGAAGCCTGGCACTCACTTTAACCTGGTCAGGGGGCAGCTTGAGCAGGTTGGTTACATGTTCATAGGCAGTCTTCTGAGTATATAAACATATCGCTTCAAAGAAACCCCTCCTTTGCTACTGTCTACTCTCCAAAGGAATCACTGCAGATGAACACCAGCTTTTAAATTCCATTTTCAAAATCTGAAGGGCTCAGCACTGTACGTTCTCCCCTACAAGGTGTTAATTATTTGAATAACATTAACAGTGCATTGCTGCGTATGAACAGTTTTACAAGCATCAATCCAAAAATCACCTTAATGAAAAACAAAACCTCACCCAAACTCAACCAAAAATCCACTTTCATGATACTTCCATTACAATTCAGGAATCTGAGTTCTTGTTTCATGGGTAAAGTTTTAAATATGGATGAAATAAGTCACATATGTTGGGCTGACCAAGTACAAAGCCATTTAAAGATTTCTCCTTCTGGAGCACATATTATTTTATGAAAATGGGTACCTTCTACTGTTAAAATATTTGACCAGAGTGGAGAACGTAAGACTGTTTTTACACAGACATTAGAGCAAATTTGATTCATTCCAAAACATCAAAGCAAAAAATGATGGAAATGAGAGAACAAATCCCACTTGGAGAAAAACGTGGTTAAAAAGTCACTACTTAGCCATGACCACAATGAAACAAAAACTTGGAAACAAAACTCAGATGGAGAATTTGAAAGAGTACTGCATGATTACATTTATTTTGGAGAGGTCTGTGGTTATGATATAGATATGGGCTGCTAGTGTAACTTTTATTTAATACCTCTCTTTTAAGCATTTTTCTCATTTTTTATGTATTTTTATTCCTTGCTGCTTGTCTACTACAGCACCTTGCCTTTGATTAGAAAAATTCCTAAATGCCTAACAACTTGTCTTTGAAACACAGCTGAAGTCAGGACAACCAAACTGCAGCCACCCTGAGTACGAACATCTTGAACCAGTCCTGCTTTTTGAGAACCACACAAAATCCAGGATGCTGCCCGTGCCTGAGCCCTGAGGTACAAAAGAGAACCATTTCTTCATAAAAGACAACAAACTGGACAGAGAAACAGCAACAACCTAAATTCATGCAACTGTTAACAAACATCTGTTGTCAAGAGATGTTTTGCAGAAAAGAAACAGATGCAGACTGTCTAAACACAGCGAGCCTGTGCAGCGGGGACCGCAGACAAATAACAGAGGAAAGGTTTGCCAGAACCTCCCAACCTCTCAAACGGTTAAATTAAAAGGTGTTAAGTAACTGTGGAAGAGATGTTACAATAAATATGAATCCACAATCTAAGAACCTACCATGCTATTGACCAAATGGTGTTTCAAGCCTTTCTTACAATCCCTTGGACTATGGAAATTTGGGTCAGGTTCCACGGATTCTGTCCTCAAGACAAGACTGCTTCAGAGTAAAGGAATAATCCTATTCCGTGACACAAATACCGGATTTCTACCATAACACACTGGTAAAACAGACAGCATTCAGCAATTGGTACTGGTATAAAGTATCTCATAAACCTATTTCATGAAGTATTTCACAAAACCGTTGTCATACCTGGGCCAAGCAGCGGGGACCGGTTCGGCTGGGCACTTGACTGGTGCGATGGCTGAGGTTCAACCATGTTGGTGTTGATAATGGTGCTAGTGGTGGTGGTGTTGGTTGTGGTACTGCTCTGAATTATAGGATTATTTCTATCCCACATGTTTACAGTCTTGTTGTTGTTGTAATTTGGGTCGCCCCAAGCTGAGGTACCATCATCGATTTCCATCTTGCGGCGAATGGACGGTGGAGATGGCTCTTCCCAGCCAGTTGCCTCACAGTTCTCTTTTTGTTTGGCTGGCACTGGCCCACCAACCCACCCTGACCCCGTCTGTTTTACAGAAGCAGCTCCTCCCCAGTTGCTCACATTGTTGTCCTGGGGTTTATTAGCCCAATTTTGTTGGGGGCCTGGCTTTAAAGATTCCCCCCAACTTGTACCTGTATTAGCCTTGCTGTTTGTGCCATTTCCCCACCCACTGGTCCCAGACCTTGTGGAATCATTCCAGCCAGACCCCGATCTATTGTCAGAATCCCATCCAGATCCATTCTTCTTCCCATCACCCAAGTGTCCAGGAACAGATGATGAATCTGTCCAGTCTCCACCTCCTGAAGTCCAGCTTGGATTTGATTTCTGTCCATCTCCCCAGTTTTGAGATTTGGGTTTCTGAGGTTCACCCCAGGTAGGTGATTTGTCCTCCTGATTTGCGGTCCCACTCCAAGCGTGGCCGCTTTTGGCAGCAGCAGCATTATTAACAGTAGTAGAGCTTGCTGACTCTCCCCACCCCCCCGGGCCATTTGGTGCTTTGTTGTTATTGTCTCCCCAACCTGTATTTGTTGGAACAGCTGCCGGTGGAGAGTTGACCCACCCAGATACTGAAGAGGTATTTGTACTGTTCATGATGGACCCATCGTTCTTCCCCCCTGAGTTTGAAGATTGAGTAGCTGCACAACCCCAGGCCTCTGTTCCATTGTCATTCTTCCGTTCAGACCTTGGGGACTCTTCAAATTCCCAGGCAGTGTTTTGCTTTACAGGGGTCTGTCCCCACCCCGTATTGGACAGGACCCTGGGGTCAAGGTCATTTCTTGGCAACTGAACTTGCCCTTGGTCTATCATCCCTTTGTCTCTCCTCCTGCCCTCTCCAGCCCCCTCCCTCCCAGTACTGCCTTCATTTTGACTCCCACCGCTGTCGTTGCTTCCTTCACTAGCCGTGGTGCCAGATGCTGCAGCTTTGGCCCAAGAGTTCATTTGTTCATTGCCCTGCTGCATGGCAGGATTCGGACTGGTAACACTCGAGCTATCCCACCCTGTTGATCCTTTCCCATTGATGTCGCTATTGGAATGCTGGTTTGGGGGCTTGCCCCACTCCCCGTTGACACCATTGCTGGCGCTGCGGTTGGGGTGGCCCCACGCTCCAGAATGCACGCTGCCAACCCCGCCGCCGCCACCGCCCCTGCCCCACGCCAGGACCCCGGGGCC
This sequence comes from Oriolus oriolus, assembly GCA_013400235.1. Classification (NCBI taxonomy): domain Eukaryota; kingdom Metazoa; phylum Chordata; class Aves; order Passeriformes; family Corvidae; genus Oriolus; species Oriolus oriolus. The sequence goes on from VXBT01002918.1 coordinate 106,550, forward strand.
AGAGGGAGGCCCCGAATCCCACGCGTTCGCTCCGTTTCCTTCCTTTTGCACAGCACTGCTGGATCCGTTTTGTTTAGCACTTAATGCTGAGTTCACAGTGTCTCCATTCCCCTGACTGAACCCAGAATTGCTGTTTCCTGTGGCAGGATTACCTGGGGACATCCCCCACACTGAACTGCCCATTCCTTCACCACTGCCCCCGCTGACTTGAGAAACCGCTGTTCCGTTAGCACCAGGAAGGCCTTGCAGGTGGGGCGGGATGATGGCCCCCATGCCCACGGCCATCCCCCAGTTCGGCAGTCCGTTTGTCTGCATTGCATTGATAGGGTTTGGTGAAGAGTTCATGGGGTTAGTGTTATTTGGTCCATCAGTGTTAAGGTTCTGAGGTTGTACGCTGAAAGACACATTCTGAGAAGTGGACGTTTGTGGTTCTGTGCTCTCTTGCGGCAGCAAGTTTCCCCAAGCACCTAAGGTGCCTGTTGGGTTCCCATTCTGGTTGCCCATGTTCTGACCTATGGCACTGACTGGACTGCAAATACTGGAAGGGTTGCCTGCTCCCACAGTTCCTTCATGTCCAAGTACAGGCCAGGCAGCTGGATTGGCATTAGGGTTAAGGTTAAGATTAATGCCAGCATTCGAGTTGGAAGCACCCCAGCAGTTCTGACTTCTACCGTCTCCCATCATGTTGTCCATCTTTCCATCCCCACCACTGGCAGAGCAGTGAGCTAGGCCAGAGCTGGAGCCCGCAGCCACCCCCCACACCCTGGCCGAGCCGCCGTTGCCGTTTGCTCCACCAGCTCCAAGGGCACTCTGGTTAGAAGTGCTTTGGACGAGTGCTCCGTTGGCGCCATTATTGCCATTAGTTTTCTTTGTATGTCCAGTGAAGTTGCCTTGGGCACTCCCTGTAGCCATGCTACTGTTCTCTGAGCCACAGTTGGAGGCAGAGTCAGTGTCTGTAGTACATTCTGAGGCAGACTCAGTCTCAGCTCCGGTAATGGAAGGCCACGCTTCCTTGTCAGTCCTGTCTATTATCACTTTATCCCAGCTGCAGTTGCCTTCACTCCTGAAAGCGGGCTGCTGTCCCCAGTGGGAATTCTCATAATGGTCTCCCAATCCACTGTGGCTGAGATCTGAAAGGAGCCAAGGTTAAAAATGAGTCCACGGTTCAAGCACTGCAAAAGCCCTCTATTAAGCACTGTTTTACATCACTAGTTACAACACTACATTCTGCTAAAATTCAGAGTACATTCTCTAGCATAATACAGCAATTTTCCTCACTACAATGGAGCACGATGCTCATATTAATTTGTCTGGGTTTTTTTTTTTTTAATCTGGCAAAACTCTCAATTAAAATAACTAAACAATTTCATTTTAGAACAGAGCAAGTGTTTTGGTAGCCCCTAGTGTACCAGTAAAAATAATAAGCAGGCAATAAATAAGAAGAGCAAATATACTAATCTATGTGAAAAGTCTAAAAATCAAATTTGGAAAAAACACAGAAGAGTATCTAGCAGACTCTTACCATTTATTTCGACTCAATTCTCATTCTTCAGAGAAACACAAAGAGCATCCAATAAAAAATGTAAAGTGTCTGCCTGCCCTGAGATATTACATACACACCCACATCACAACACACTAAATTCATACTGCATCAAGGTTTTCAACCCTTCCTGTAAATAAAGAAGCAAATACAGACAACAACTTCTACTGTTAGGTGCCAATTATAAACACCACTAATGTATATTTTAGCAGAGAACTTGGGCATCTAAATAACCGACAGTTTTGTCAAGAAACTTACCTCTCACAGGCTTTACTTGTGGTGTAAACATCATTTTGCATTTGTACACACAATCCCCTGTGTCCCCAAGCCAATGAAAAGTGATGCTGTGCCTTTTCAGCACTATCACATCCCCAAACACAGACACTAACCCAAAAAATTAATCGAAAGCTCTTGAGCACCTGCTTGCTCGCCAGGGTATGAAGTTTAAACTGGAAGGCACAACACGTCTCATGTTAAGAACTCAAGCTTTGGTCAAGATTTGGCATTTATTTTCCATCCCAACTGCTCTGTACAAGATCACTTCTCTTAGTTTCTTTTGATAGGAATTTGATAGCAAGTATTTCAGTCTGATCCAAGGGATCAGACCATCTGCAGAAGAGCTCCTCTTAACTGCTTGCACATATCAAAGTAACAAATTTTGGATGCCAATTATTTTTACTTGCTTTAAATCTGCTGAAACATGGCTTCTACCCTTTGTGATTTCTGAATAAAACGAATATTTTTGTGGGGAAGATGGATGCAACAAATCTCCCAAACAAGTTGTTAACAACAAATGCCTAATATGAATTAATTTAAATCACAAATATTTTGGTGTGATTAGCTCCTCCAACTAGAGGTGTTCTGATACTGCAAAAATTACTCCCAAGATTAGAAAAAGCTCTCTCTCTCTTTGACAAAGTCTTGTTCACACATTTCACCTGTAGCTTTTTAAGGTGATTACTTGATTGCCTTATGAAGATTTTGCAAGATGAAGAAATAACGTGCTAAACCAACTCAGATTGCTTTTTTTTTTTCTAGTTTAAATTAATTGAAGCAGACGAAAGAATTTTAGAGAAAGGAAGGGAAAACATTCTTAGTTCATCACCTGTCTTCTCATGATACCAGGAAAAGACCTAAATCACAGAAAGACCTAAATAATCAGAGACAACAGAATTGCTTGGGTTTGAAGGGACCTTAAAAACCATCTCATTCCCACCCCTGCCATGGGCAGGGACACCTTCTACTATCCTAGGTTGCTCCAAGCCCTGTCCAACCTGGCCTTGGACACTGCCAAAGATGGGGCAGCCACAGCTTCTCTGGGCACCCTGTGCCAGGGCCTCGCCAACCTCACAGGGAAGAATTTCTTCCATAATAATTGACAAGTGCATGACAAATCTGACAGAATGTGAACGGAGCCACTTGGATTTACCTGGATTCCCTCCTCTACACGCAATGGCTGGAAAGGAAGAAAGCTCCCTGTTATTCCTGGATAAGCTACACAGGTGTTAAACGGAGACCAGAATCCCAGATAAGGCATGGAAGGGGAAGGCAGGCTGTGAAATGACTTAAAAAGGGTCAGCAGGGTCAGAGAAATGAGCCGAGGAACATTCTTAGCAGAGTAGGAACGAACAAAGGGAAAAAAGCAGTGGCAGGCCAGGCCAGAAGATAAGAAGTTGAGGCAACCAAGGAATCAGATAAGAGGAGTTATACGAGATTTTTTTCAACCCTGTGGGTGGTGCGACTCAGGGCTGCATTTGAGCCTTGACAGTAGGATTTGAAAGTGGCTGGAAATACATTGTTCCAATGAAAGGTCTTGTCAAAGCCGAAAGCCGAGCTCCGTGTGCGGGTGCTGGGAGAGCGGCGGCGCTGCCCGAGCGGAGCCGTGCAGAGCAGGCTGGGGAAGGAGGATCAGGAGAGCGCCCAGGACGTCTCCGTACTCACAGCAACAGCACCCCGGCCGACAAGATGAGATGAAAGGGAGCTGCTTGTTTAATCATTTCCTTTCTCCTCTCCCTCAAAGATGGTGGTTAAAGCAGTGCTCAAATTTAGGAGCATTTAGGAGACAGAAAACAAAGGGAAGGGGTGGGATTGAAGATGGCAACACAGCTTAGAATGATTGCTGAGAGTAGGGAGCGAAACAATTTGTTAAGGAAGAGATCGGATTTTGAGGAGCAGTAAGAGAAACAAGAAGAAAAGACAATTGTGAGGGAGAAAAACTATAAAACCCAAGAAATGGCCGTATTAAAAGTAGAAAATGGCCAAGTGCCTGGGCTTGGCCAAGCACAGCTACTCCAGGCAGGATCCCACCAGGAACGCGTGCCTCCCACCCCTGGGCTTCCCAAGGCTTTGCAAATCCAGGTGCTCCCTTTCCTGAACCATTGGCACAGTCGCTCTTCCTGAGGTTCAGATGATTCCCTCAACAATAACCACAGACTAATCTCAAAGTGGTGACTTTGGTAAGGATTACAGTAATTCCGTGTAGGGGACACGAAATCAGCAATCCCCCTCTGGAGCAGCGGGTCCCTGGACTGTGCCTTCCCTGCTCCAGAGGCAGAGGGATCCTGCCAGTGCCTTCCACAAGTCATGGATCCAAAAAACAGAGAAAAAACAACGCAATAACCTCATATTGTCCAACACCCACTGGAACAGTCGGATCTAACACCAAAGGCTGCTGCCATAAAGCTCGTAAGAAGCAGGACAGATGAAGAGAATGGGAAAAAAATTCACAAAATGAACAGAAACTTGCAAAAACTGGGACTTTGCTGTCAGACAAACCAAAAGTTTGAGTACAGATCCTGAAGAGAGTAAGTTTTATATTCTTGTCTCTAGAAGCAAATAACAAAAAGGCATTTTTCCATTTTCTTTTAACTAAAAGGGGTTTGCTCCTAGGAAATAAATGAGTAGGACAGTCTTAGTTACTCTGTAAAGACCTTAAACATTTGGGAAAAATAATGAAAGCAAAGTATTTTATACGATTAAATCTAGAGAACTTTTCTGTTTGTTTGGGGATTTGTTTTGAAAATGGAGATTTCCTCCAGCTTTCTAGGAAATTAACTGTTCACAGAAATTCCCAGTATTTTCTTTTCTTTTCTTTTCAAAGTTGCTAAGATGGAAATGGAAAACCCATTTAAAAAATTCTTAAGAATCAATTCCTCTTTATTTATGCAAAGATGTGAAATAAAAGCACTGAGTCCACCAGAAGCATTTCTATCCCTCCTCTATGAGCTGAGCAAAGACTGTAAACAAGGCATGAGGAACAGGAACCACAGGTATTCCGTGTTAGCAAATCCTGGTGCTGGGACACCACAAAGTGAAAACGATTTTTAAATTAATACTTTGTGTTTCAAAATCTTAATTATGCATCTTTTATAAAACGTAGCTCCCCCAATCAACAACATTTCCTCGGCCACCAGGAAGGAAATATTAATTGGAGGATAATGGCTCAAATTCGTTTTTAACAAGCACAGAACTTCTGTCCAACTGCAACCATACACATGACCTGAAAAATGCACAGCTCTGATCAGTATAACCAATAGCATGAGGGGGTTGTTTTGTTTTGGGTTGCTGGTTTTTTTAAAATAATATCCTTAATGGGGTGGGAGGAGACTGCTGGTGTTATTACGTACTGTAGCCAACATACTCGACCAGCTTCAATTCAGTACTTATTAAAAACAGAAAACATTTTTGGGGGTGTTGGGTAGTGAATAATTAGTTGCAAAATCAGTTTAGTGTTTACATAGATTACAAATGCAAAGTATGAGTAGAGTGAAATGGGAGAAGCTGTCGCATGCATTTCTTAGAAAAGCAAAATACTTTGCCTGCACAAGCAACTGACCCCAAACTTCAACCCTCCTCTGAAAATGTCACTTACAATCATATTTAATTTTTTTTTGTTCAACTGAGTTAAAAGTAACTGTATCTTTGTAGCTTCCATTGCAGTAATTGGTTCAAATGCTGCACAGTAAAACCCCGTCTCCCCAGCTCTAACACAACATTCAGCTGGCTTTGGAACCGAAGTACGGACAGGGTACGAAATGGCAAAGCTCGGGATAAACTTTTAATGGAACATTCGTAATAAATTGTGCTCACCCCATTTTAAATCAGACCTAACAGTGACTCCTCTCTTGTTACTCGTTTTATTTTTCAGTCCATGTTTGTCACGTAACAACAACCAGACCCCCTGGCTCGCCCTGTGCTGCCCAAAGGACAGATGACAGACGGTGCTCTCTGCTCTGACATGCAGAACACAGAAAAATCCCAAGGGCCACCGACAGTCCCACTGGGGATTTTCCTTGGCACACAAAGGTTAGTGATCCTGAGTAGGAAGATGAGAAAAAAACTGGCAAATTACTTTCCCTCCTCCCCTGCCCCAAAAATAGTTTTCAATTCAACCTGAGCAGATCTTTAAAATACTATAAATGAGTTTTTCCAGATCTAAATTAAATAGGAATCGCCAGGAACTTTTAAGTCCTAAATCAAATGTAGCCTAATTTCATAAAGAAAACATGACATAAGCATCTATTCTGAAGCACAAAATATAATAAAGCAGAAAATTTGGGCATTGTAGTGCTAGTATTTCAGGTAACCTGATGCATCCAGCTCTAGGCATAGAGACAGATTTGAAAACCGACATCTATCTGAAGCCCCTACAAAGCTCAGTCACAACAAGTCTCATGGATTGAGGAAGCTGAAATCTTGCACAGCACACATAACGTGGAAAGGCAGAAAAGAGATGGAAGCATTGAATAAAGCAGCTTTATTTATTTTAAAACTAAACCATAGCTAAGCCCACACAGAGGAAAGCCTGTTATCCCCTTTTCATTTTCTGCACTACGACATTCAAACGTAGTTCCTTCCCTCTGATGCTGAAAGCTTTCAAATGCATTAAGAAAACAAGCAAAAATAAACAAGATTTTTCATTATTAGTAGAGATTCCACTAAATGCTACCTCTCCAACACAAAAGCAGCAGTAGAAAACACTAAATCATTGCATTTTTCTGCTCAGTGCAACATATCTTTACAAGCAGCTCGCTGCGAAGACGCCATTTTATCAAACCTGAAACGCAGCCAAAAGCTCAGGACGCTGTGCTGCTGCTCTCTCGCTGAAATGTTATGTAATAAATTGATTTAACAGAAGCAGATGCTATTTTCTCAGGGTTAGGGTTACTTTCTCTCTTTTTTTGGCTCTAAAAAGGGCTGATGGGTAATAAAATACCTGAAGAAAGGAGCCGCCCAACCATCCTAGGAGACGCTACATTGTGTGCAGAGCTGTTTCTACTCCTGCCTCTACGTTCTCCAGGGCTCCCGGCTTCAATATGTCGGCTGTGTACAGTGTAAGCCTCATCCTGTAGAGCTGCCAAGAAAATCTCTGTGTGCGAGCGCGCGCCCAGACAACCTGCGAGCTCGGCCGGGCCTCGGCTGCACTGGCTATGGAAATGCCCTTTCCACGCACAGCCCTCCTCCCCCTTTCCCCTCGCTCCGCTCCTCGGCTCTAGGTGAAGGTATCAACAGAGCAGGATTTTTAAGCTTTGATTATCTAATTGCAGCTGACACTAAACCGATCTTCCTTCCTCTTTAAATTCTTTCAACTGTCACAAAACATTTTCACTTCGGGACCCAGCTACAATTAGCGCCCGTAGCTGCTTTTCTGCCGCTTTTGAAAGTCAGCCAAGAGAAGACGCGGGCGCTGCCGAACGCCTGCTCCAGCTCCTGCCTGGAGTCTTCCTTCCTCCTGCCCAGAGTCCTCCTCCTTCCCCAGCCCCATCTCCTGCCTCTGCTCGGTGCCCTCCTCCCTTCCCCAGCCCCAGCTCCTGCCTCTGCTCGGTGCCCTCCTCCCTTCCCCAGCCCCATCTCCTGCCTCTGCTCGGTGCCCTCCTCCCTTCCCCACCCCCAGCTCCTGCCTCTGCTCGGTGCCCTCCTCCCTGCTCCAGCGCCAGCTCCTGCCTCATCGTTCTCCTCCCTGCCCCAGCTCCTTCCCTTGCCAAGCGTTTTCTCCCCTGCCCCAGCTCCCACCCGCCGCCCTCCTGCTGCCCCAGCGGCAGCTCCCAAGTCCCAGATGTACCCTGGACTGCTGCCAAGCCCTTAATGACTTCCCTGCCTCTATCTAAACCAGCTCTAAGTGGCAAACGGGAGCGCATTAATCAGCGGTGCAGTTGTTTATAGAGGCAGGGAAGAGCTGCCCGAACAATGCGGCAGGAGCGGGCGCTGGCTGCGCCTGCACAGCGGGACCGACCATCTTGGAACACCCTGGGCTGGGAGCCTTGGCTCCCTCCGAGGCACAGGAACACTCAGAGGGAGCGGAACGGGGTCAGCTTCACATTTTTAGGACCTAAAGATCACCACAAATTCTGAGATCGCACGTAGAGGGCTTTTATCAAGTGCGCCATGCAAATCTCGAAGGTTAATTCACACAAATTTCCACCATGTCCACTCCTCTACGATTATCTCCCCACCTCCTACCTGCCCCAAATACATATTAATCGTGTGGTAAATGGGGCCTGTTTCAAATTTGCTGTTTCAGTTCCTGTCAGTGGAGCAGTTTTGCCCCTCTGTGCTGGATCTCACACTGATGGCTCTTTAAAGCTCCGGCCACACTCTCAGGGTCGCTGCCACTCCACCACTGAGGCACAATCGCTGCTGCTATTCTTGGCTTGAGAACTGCTCCACTGAAGGACTCCTGAAAATAGTTGGTTTCCTCCTGAAGACATTTATTCTCTGTTTCTCTGCAATAGTCTCTGAATACTGGTCGGGTTCAACCTCATTTCAGAAACAACAGATAAATGAAAATCAAATCTGTTTGGTTTTGTTTCTGTTCAGAAAATTATTTCAAATGCACCCAGGAACTAGGCTTGAGAGTCAATTTTGCAATAACAGTTTTAAAGTGGAACTATTGTTGTGGTATATTACATTCCTTTAAAACTAACCATACATGATTGAAATTTCCATTGGTTCAAATGATACGTCAAAACTGGGCTCCTTGTATTTTTCCTATAAATAACACAAACTTCCTATCATCAACTTCCATTTATGAAGGCAAGTACTTATATGGGGCACCTATTGAAGGGGACTGTTTTTACCACTGGGGTACACAGAAAGGCAACGAAGAATCCTAAGAAATGAGTCAGAGCCCACTAAAGAACTTGAGAGCAAAATGAAGTGCAGCTTCCAACCAACTGTGCTGGCAGAGCACATCTGTTCCCTTCCCATCTTGTACCAACTTCAGTGGGGAATGTGCCTCATAAACTTGAAATTCGTAATTATTAATACCCAAAGAGTAAAAATGGGGATTTGAGAGGTGATGCAGCCCACTCACCTGGTCTAAAGAACTATTCCTGACACACCCCAGCTGACATTATCCCAACCCAGCAAGGAAGGCCTCCAGCAATGGAGCCTGCACATTCCCAAGTGCTCTATCTCACTTCTCAAGACAGCTTTCATACCGGCAGTTTTCCTAATGTCCACCCTTAATCTTCCTTGTTGAAATTTAAGCCCATTATTTCTTATCTGATCCATCACAGGCACACAGAACATATCATCTCTTCCCCTGCAGCAGCCATTTAGGTATCTCAGCATTTATAATTCCAATCTTCCTTTGACTCAGGAGCTTTGATTCCTTCCTTCCTTGCAAGGCTTTTTTCCAAGATCTCTATCCATTCCTGTTGCATTCCTCTGCTTCTTCCAAGTGGCTCCTTCTGAAGGCACAGTATCTCCAGCTGGAACGTTCAGAGGCCTTATCCCACACGTCCCACGGGAAGCAGTGCTGCCTCTATTCCTCAGTGACTCTTCTCTTTTTAACACATTAATCAAGTTTGCTCTGTGACCAGATCCCTTTTTGCAGCGTGAGACCCACAAGCCTGTATTTGGCTACAGAGCTGCTCTGCCCAAAATAAAGGAACTTTTCCATTTCTTTATTTCTTACCCAGTTACTCAGCTGTGTCACCACTATTCCATACTGTAATTTTGCCTTTCTGTTGCCTTGCACTCTTCTCCAGTTGGTCTTGATCAAAAATTTATTGAAGGCTGTTCTTTATAATATCAGAGTACAAATCTGCACTCTTGCTCGAAATGTTCTCACTGTGCCGGGAAGGACCGACAGCTACTCCGTGTCTGCACCTTCCCGAGCAGCAGCGACACTTCTTACAATAGCTCCACCTTGTACTTCCCACTTATTTACACCACCACCCATCCAGCATGGAAAAGTCTTCTGAGCCACTAAGAAAGGCTGCACAAGGTTGATTTCTAGGATGTTCTGGAGTGCCTGTCCCACTGCTGACAGGGAACTGCCCCCTTTGGCACAACCTGCTCTCCACAAACCCTGGTGACTCCGCATTTCTCTCCTGGAAAGTTCAACACGCACAGAAACGGCTGCTCTGGGTTCTTTTTCCTAGGATCATTCTAACAGTTACTCTGGCTGATTTACACTTCCTCAGTTCCAGCTTTCTCACCTCTTAACATTGGTTGGCTTTTTTCTCTTCTGTAGTTTTCATACTCTTAAAGTGACCACATTGCTCCAATCCATCCTCTGCTTAGTATCCTACGAATGTCATCATTTCCAGACAACTGGAAACTCTATTTCCTGAAGTACTTGCTGTAGCTTTAGTTCTAAGTTTACAGATGAAGGGGAAAGGTATTTAAAGTATTCCTGATGCCATCCATCACTGGTTCCCTCTGTCCCACTGACCTTGCTTTTACTACTGACTGACTCATGAAAGAGTTAGCTTTTTGTTCTTTGGAGGGGTTTTATTCGTCCAAACCGCTCCAAATGTCTTTCTTTCTTTCTAGTAGCATTAGATGTAATTCCTGACCTGTTCAAATTCAGCTTTCCTGTAATTTTCACAACCTTAGCGTACATCTGGGACTTTCTCCTCTTCCCAAGGACCAAACTCCGATTCCCTGGTCGCTTTGACCTTAGTTGCTTCTCTGCCACCAGGCCAGGTCCTGCTAGTCGGTCTCCTCACAAGCTTTGTCAGAAACCTGCCACCTGCACATTTCACCACCTTGCCAGACTTTGTTTCCTGACCTTTCTTTCCCCACAGACACCTGGGCAGTTCCTGTCCCTGGCTGTCACTGGAGCACAGCCATCCACAGAGAAGCTGGAGGAGATGCAGCTCTGCAGCTCCTGAAGCAAAAGCAGCCACCTTTGAGCCATCAAGCTTTTGCACAGCCCCACTCTTTGAAAGTGAGGACAGCAATACTACAAAAACACCTCAGTTATTTATCCTTCCACAGACTTCTATTTTTCTCTTTCTCCCCGTGAAAAATTCTAATCACTGTCAAAGAGATTTGAAGCAGCAGATTTATTTTCCATGCTCTGCTGCCTGATGTCAGGTAACATGCACAATACAGAAAAATTCGTTCCTAAGATTAGTTTACTGATGAGTTTTTACCATCATTTTTCATTCCTAATGCCCGTATTTGGGCTACACTGAGCTTGCCACTTCCCTGCATTCAAAGAATTATATGGAATTTTAGAAAATTTAGATGGGAGACAAAACTCTCCACTAACCGAGCCTCACTTCCAACAACTTTCCCATCACTGCAGTTCAGAAAATGTTCATTATCCAGGAGACAGTACCATGGGTTAGACCCCTTCTCCGTGCGTGAATAATGTCCTTGTGTGATGTTTTCACTTCCTTTTGTCTAAACATACACCTGGCACCAGTGACCTTTGGGAACACTGCCTGATTTCCAGGGCCACAGATCACACACCAAGTGCTACCAATTGCTAAACAAAGCCCTGAGGAACATGAGAAGACAGAAACACAATCTCCTCTTACACCTGAACATCCCCTTACAGTACTAATTCAGTGAGACTTCTGGCAAAAATGTAATCAAGGCAAATTCTGGTAATTTTCCCATGTTTTGATCCCACTGGTAGGAAGACTTTTCCACTGCCACACTACAGAAGTGTGCGTACAGTGATGAGCTGTGCAGTGAATTGCTCTGCAAATCGTGGCCAACAGCAGTGTGTGGAGCTGTCAGGAGTTTTTGGCAGGATGGAATTGTGTGTTTGTCACCTTCCACTGAAGCAGCATAAAGAGCCAATTCCTGTGTTTCCAGAGAAACATCACCACGCTGCTTTCTTCACTCGAGATCAACAGCCATGACATAACAAAGCACATCATCCAGGTACTACAGAGAACACTTCTTTTAAAAAGTGTGTTTTCTCTATAAAGTGTGAAATTATATACATTGGAAGTGTGCAAACACAATGAATAAATATTACCTAACTTCTACTTTATAGCTTTCAGTGTTTTAATTATTATATATGAAAAACTCTGCTCTGGGAGATCTAGAATAAATCCATTTCTAAAGTTTCTGGTTTTAATCGTGTAACTTTCTAACTAAAAGCAAAAACACAGTAAATTTTTGCCAGCAAAGATATGCTGCTAATGGAATTGCAGAATATGGGCCCGAAGAGGTGAAGTTCAGCAAATCATTTCCATAAAAGCACTTTTCACATGTGCTTTGTTTGTCAAAGCTCAGCCTGTTTGCAATGCCTCCAGGAGATCAAGCTAAATCTTATGTCAGACTTTTGAAATTAAACTTTATTAATGTATTTCAGAACTGCTTTGGCATGTGCATGCCTTACCTACAGCCATCACAAAGCACAATGAGCTGAACTGCTCAAGCTGAATTCTTCAAGCATGACTTTAGCAGAAAGGTCTCTACTACTTTGCTTGATCTGATGAAACAACTGTATGTCAAAGTTTATCAGTATTTTCCAACTATATTGACTGGCTTTAGAAGGCATGATGCCTCTCCCTGAAACTTTTCTCCAAATTTGACTTTACAACCATATAAAGTTGCCCAATTAGAGGGAATTCTGAAGTAACTGCAGTTAAAGGATTGGATGTTTGGAATTAATATCGTCAGACATGATCTTAACAGTAACCAGCATATTTTAATCTTGCTTCCTAAAAAATCTTCCTTAAAAATTATCAAAACCAAAGTTAACACAAAGAGATTATAAGAAGAGTTAACCTGTCACACAACAGCACTCAGCAACTTCCAGCTGCCCACTTCAAGGTGCAAATCATACCATGCCATGAGCACGAATCTCCAAACTGCAGCTAAAGAAATCTTCAAACACAAAATAAACCTTCCAGCTCAAGAGAAAAGAAGAATAAAATTGAGCCCAAAATCTGGCATCAGCCCACACAAGGAAAATAAATCTCTGTCTGTAACTGCTGTCAAATTCTCACTTCACAGCAAACAACAGATAGAACAAATTAAGAATGTAACGCGAGTTTCCACAATGCTGGTGTGTTTACTCATTCTGATTACTGCAGGAGTTACTTGCTCTCATTTCTTTCTGGACTTTGGAAACAGATGATATGGATCTGTTCTGCAAAATATCCTACTTGCCAATAAAAAGTTGGGCACAAGTTCCACCCTGACTCCTGCAGGATGTGGTGCATTGCTTTTGAGTTGACAGATGGTTTCACATTGGTGAATTTCAGGAAAGTCAAAGGCATCTTGCAGGAGAACTGATTACTTCTTTTGATCTCTGTTCTTATAATCATCAAACACACTGGTTGCCTGGAGACTCCTATATAAAATTCACCATTTGTAAAGGAACTAAGAAATCTGTATTACTGGGTATTTTTAATCTCCCATAGTAGCTTCCAGAAATTATCCTAATTCTTTTCGATCACGTGGTAAAGGATCATTCCATTAATTCAATTAATGCCTCACACCTTAATGAGGGTAGTTAACCACCTGTTTAGCGGAGTTAGTTGACAAAGAGGAGAGGGAAGAGAGAAAAAGTCCCATCTTTAAGTAAAAATAACAAGCTAGACTAGATAATAGAACACTGCTCATAAATTAGAGATACAGCTTTCCTTCAATGTAATCCTGGAAGGGATTACAGAGGGGGCAGGTCAAGAACAAGCTCTGTAGCTCAAGACAGAAGTTCCAGACAAATAACTATTCTACTCTAAAGAACTTCAGAAAACAGTTTCATAATCGTTAACAATGAATAAAAGACTGTTTTCAAGGGGTAAGATTCCTAAAATATTCTATGCAATTCGAAATGTTTTTATTTCGTAACAGTTTGTCTGGTTAATGTTTTAGAAATTACCTTAAGAAAGAAACAAAAAATCCCTGCTCTCACCCACTTCACTGATATTTCCAGGTGATAAACCTGACAAAGACTATATTAGTGGCCATTAATTCCCACTTGCCTTACATTGGCAGAACATCCTTTTTAATTCATGACACTGCAGTTATGTTCTGATAAGTGTTTTGGATAGGCCAAGGCAGTAGATAACAGGGGCTGCTGATAAGAGAATAAAGAGATAAAATAGTGTGATTTTTAGAGTGGAGAGACTGGAAGTGACTCTCTAACAGCATTCCTTGTATCCAGGTATTATAAATAAGGCCTCAAAGGAGTGTAGATGCATAATTACAAATGAACTCTGAAGGGATATGAGGCTATAAGAAGAAATGCTACAGACATGAACTCACATCAAGCATCTTCTGGATACAAGATGCTCACGTATGTCATCAGTCTGAGTAAGATTTCAGGGGAAATTCTTATGTTTACAGGATATAGAATTCCCTATTTTTTTCTAAATCTAACAGTCACTCAAATCCCAACAGCTGAGATGAAAACGTTTTGGCCTTCCCTGGGTACTCTTCCTACTTCTTTGCTCTTTATGCTTGACAAGATGAAAACAAAGCCTGGATGAGAGACTGAGTAAGACTGTGAATATGAGCGATTCATGGCTACAAAGGCCTCTCAGGAGAGAGACACTCCTCCCTCGGCCTCCCAAGGCAGCCAGGCACAGAGCTGCTGTCATTATAAGCCAAGCTGGACATTTATTTTTTCCCTCCTGTGTCTGCAGTCAGTAAATGAGCTGATGCTCCACCTGCTGGAAAGAACTACACGAGCTCCAGAATTCAGCAAGTTCTTTCTGTGTGGAAAAGGCCATCACTGAAATCTCAAAGCACCGCCTTATGTTAGCAGGCAAAAAGGTGGCCAAGATTTCACTTGTTTAAGACCCTGTTCCAAGGGGTCTGTTCAGTGGGCAGATCTTGTGGTGCCTTTGAAACCTTCTGCTTTGAGTTTGCAGTGTAAACAGCAACAGGACAATCGTGACTCTATGGACGAACTGGTACTGAGTAATTAAAACTGCAGGTTTAGATTTGAAGTGAGGATGAAATTATTTACTTAGAGGGTAGTAAGGCCAGAGGAGGCCACAGAGATGCTCCAAGGGCTGGAGCCCCTCTGCTCTGGAGCCAGGCTGGGAGTGCTGGGGGTGTTCACCTGGAGAGGAGAAGGCTCCAGGGAGAGCTCAGAGCCCCTGCCAGGGCCTAAAGGGACTCCAGGAGAGCTGGGGAGGGACTTGGGACAAGGTATGGAGGGACAGGACACGGGGAATGCCTGTAAGCTGAAAAGGGGCAGATTTAGATGAAATATTAGGAAAGAATTCTCCCCTGTAAAGGTGGTGAGACACTGGTGCCAGGCTGGACGGGGCTTGGAGCAACCTGGTCTGGTGGGAAGGTGTCCCTGCCCATGGCAGAGGGCTGGAATGAGAGGAGCTTTAAGGTTACTTCAGCCCAAAGCATTCAATGACTATGATGGTAAGTACTACTTCTGCGAAGAGTTTGGTCTGGGTTAACTTGTTTGGGGCAATAATATAATATTAAGATGAAAAGGTGGTGCACTGTTTCTCTTCCTCTCATTTCTACTAGCTTTCACTGTACTCTGAATTTTTCCAATGGTAACATAAAAGAAGGAAAAAAATAAAAAGTCCCCAACTAATTCCAACAGCGTAAAACATCTGCTGAGGGTCGCCAGGCTGACAAACTACACCTACAGCAAGTTAAAATAGGAATGGGGGAAAGAATAAAGCCTGAAGGTAGAAATGCATCTGGCAAGATCAAAGTCAGACAGCTCCTACTACACTCTTACAAGCAAAGTTCTTTTATGAGTTATGATATGATTTACAGTGGACTTTGTTTCATTAAACTCAAACACAGATGCTTCAGATACATCTATAACAATGCCTGGAAGAAACCTCATCCTGACCCTCAGGCAGCCTGAGCCCCTTCAGCTGCCTGCTCTGTGTGTCCCACATCAATGATGAGAGGGGCAGCTCCGATCTCTGCCCCCTGGGACCTGGGGGAACGGCTGGAGCTGTGCCAGGGAAGGTTTGGGTTGGGTATCAGGGAAAGGTTCTTCCCCCAGAGGGTGCTGGGCACTGCCCAGGCTCCCCAGGGAATGGTCCCGGCCCCGAGGCTGCCAGAGCTCCAGGGGCGTTTGGGCAGCGCTGCCAGGGATGCCCAGGGTGGGATTGTTGGGGTGTCTGGGCAGGGCCAGGGGCTGGGTGATCCTTGTGGGGTCCTTCCAGCTCAGGATATGCTGTGATTCTATGATTCCAAAGTTCTGCAAATAAAATAATAAACATCTCTCTGATACAGACCATCAGTCTGACAGTTAACAAACATCTCCCAGTCCAGAAGAAGCCAAGAGTGTCAGAACCATTCCTGATGAACTGGGATTTGCAAGGAAGTTGAGAATGCTGTTAGAAAAGTTAGAGAACTGCTGGGAAATGATTACTTTCCATCTCACTAAAGCCAAATACTGGAGAATACAGAAGCAGAGTCTCTTCCTTCCCTAAAAAAGAACCATTTTAATAAATAATCGTTTCATTTTGTCTATCCAGTTTTGGGTTTCTGGGGAGTAGCTGAGCGATATTTTCAAATGTATTTTGATAACCACAGAGGCTGTAATTTCAGAGAGAGATTATTCTCTTATCTAACTAAAACTTCTAAGGACATCACCAAAGAATTTTCTCTGTTGTAGTTCTGCTCAGCAGCAAAAATAGTGAAAGATTCGCTAACGCCCAAAGGGAAAAACTGCAGACAGTTCAGATCCAAATTTTGTGATGTTTGACAGCGCTAATGAGTGATAATGAGCAACACTTGAGATCATACAGAAATGACTAATATTGAAGATATCAAACCACTCCTTTCTGATTTAGTCCAGATCACTTTTCTAAGCCTTGGATAACTGTATGCCAGAACAATCCCTGCTTTGCCTGACATCCACACAGAGCAGAGATGGAAAAGATGTGCACCACCAAGCTCATTGCCACTGCAAAGATCACACCATCTCTAGCACAGAAGGGTAAATAAGAAGAGAGCTGCTTATTTCCCATCAGCAGCTTCAGGGAAATAAAGTTAGCTAAGAGACTTATTCCTCAACATCCTATTTCCAACAGTCAAAGGAAAGTCTCTGTGTCTGTCTGAGACCCCACCTCCAGTGCTGCATCCAGCTCAAGGGCTCCCAACATCAGAAGGACGTGGAGCTGCTGGAGCGAGTCCAGAGGAGGCCATGGAGATGCTCCAAGGGCCGGAGCCCCTCTGCTCTGGAGCCAGGCTGGGAGAGCTGGGGGTGCTCACCTGGAGAGGAGAAGGCTCCAGGGAGAGCTCAGAGCCCCTTGCAGGGCCTAAAGGGGCTCCAGGAGAGCTGGAGAGGGACTGGGGACAAGGGCTGGGGGGACACAACAAGGCAGAACGGCTTCCCACTGGCACAGGGCAAGATTAAATGGGATACTGGGATTAAATTCCTCCCTGTGAGGGTGGTGAGGCCCTGGCGCAGGTTGTCCAGAGAAGCTGTGGTTGTCCCATCCCTGGAAGTGTCCAAGGCCAGACTGGATGGAGCGTGGAGCAACCTGGGACAGTGGAAGGTGTCCCTGCCCATGGCAGGGGACTGGAAATAGATGTTCCCTAATGTCCCTTCCAACTCAAACCAAACCATTCTGTGAATCTATGACCTGCAAAGGACAGAGTGAAGTGGTAGAAGCACCTAAGACTCTCAGCTACTTTTCCCAAAGTATTATTTTCCTAAGGTGAAAATAACATTTGAGAGCATAAGCAAGCAAAGGCATAAAAATGTCACAACAGAACATAAGCAAAGTTCCTATTCCTTACTTACAAACACACAAAACACTTTTTAAGGAGCGTTAAAATCACCAAAATGATAGATCAAAACTTGTAAATACCCAAATTAGCAATGCTTCTGTAAGAATCATCACTAAATATTTACATTTCCTGAAGATCCATTATAACTATCAGAGAAACACGGAGGAAAAAAACCAAACTGGAGGAAGACCCCACAGGTCTGAGCACGTGTACAAACAATAACATCTTTTACAAGCGGACACTAGAAATGGCACATTCTGTCAGATTATGGCTAACAGCACAGGAGTGGAATTTTAAAACAACCTTAACATCCCACTATCGACAACAGAGGAGGCAGCCCCGTGCTGAAGCAGCTGCTCCCCCGAGGGTCCCGCTCTTACCTGGCTGGGTCTTGCCGGGATGCTGCTGTCCCGCTGCTCCCTGCGGAGGAGGAGGAGGAGGAGGAGGGCTGGCTCCCGCTGCTGCCGTGCCCGGCGCCGGGCCGGGGGCGCTCAGAGCCCCGGCGGGCAGTGGCTGCCCCCGCTTTAGGAGCTGCTTCTGTTCCTGCTGGCGGAAGCGGGGAGGCACCTCTCGGGGCAGGTATCGGGACGCCGCAGGCTGCTGCCCGTTAGCAGACGCGCGCTTGCCATTGCTGCTGTTGGTGAGAGTGCTGGTGGAAGTACTGGTACCGGTACCGGCAGGTTGGGGCTGGCTTAAACTGGTCTTAATAGGTTCTGGCACTACGGCAAAAGAAAATAAGAAGCATTGGTTTAGGATCTGAGAAGTTGTGGGGTGGTTTTGTTACTGTAACTGACCAAACCTAAAAGTTGGCAGAGTGTGTTACTTTTTGCATAGGTTTACTTTCTGTGATGGTATTGGAAGCTTTTATGCCCTACTGAAACAAATCATCTGTACGGTTTAAAACAGAAGGGAGGAAAAGAGAGAGCTGTGACAATTCAGTGTGGAACAGAATGCTCATTTAAAGTGTGTGGCACACTGTTGCACCCGCCTTGAGCCCCCACTGCCTTTTTAGTTCAGCAGTTTTGGGGGCGACCTTGCCAATATCAACATCAAATCCCACGGCCTAAAGCCACGAAAACAAACATTTTCAGACTTCTAATAAGCTCCCAAAAAACAAGCTAGAAGACTTGATCCGCCAGCTTATTCAACACTCACACAAATTTTGGGTTTCTTGTGGTCTTTATCCAAACCTTTGCATCAAACGCTTAGGACATCCCAGTCACCAACATCTGCACTCCAGGCGTACACCTGACACTCCCCACACTAACCCAGCCTGCAAAGAGCCAGCCAGGCCACCCTGGAACGTGCCTGCACACCTGGCAGGAGCAGCCAGCAGTGCCAGGTCCCTTTGGGACAGGCAGGAGGGAGTGGGCATGGCACTGAAGGATGGCAGCCCTGGCTCAGCTCACCTGGCAGCAGCTGCCAGAGCTGTTTGGCCACCCAGAGAAACTCCCTGGGCTTCTGGGATGAACAGAACCAAGCACTGCTCCAGCTCATCACAAGCTGTGTCCAACAAGTGCAAAACTCCAGCTCATTCTCAGAGTCACAGAATATGCTGAGTGGGAAGGGACACACGAGGATCATCAGCCAAGTGCTGGCCCCACACAGGACCATCCCCACGAGTCACGCCTTACGCCCAAGAGCACCGTCCAAAAGGTGCTTGAACTCTGTCATGGACACTATAAACCCACACTCAGCCTCTCTCCCGGCTCTGACACACTGGAAAACCAAACAACTTCCCCAGCTGCAGCAGTGAACAGGCACCAAGGGAATGCCGAGGGTGGGTTCAAAGCAAGCAGGGACTTGACCAAGCAAAAAAATGCCAAAAAGTCTGACAGAACCATCAGCATTTCACTTCTCCAAGATGTTTGTTTTGGAAGCCTAAACAACCTCACCTGTGATTCTGTCTGTAACAAAAAAGGAACTCTGAGTATAAAAAAAACCCTGAAGTACCACCAATACCTGAAGAGCAGAGAACAAGCCCTCTTAGCTTTTCAAAATACACAATCAGCTTTGGAAACAGTTTATCCTTACTTCGACAATTTAAAAAGTAGATTTAAAATGTCATGGAATGCAGAATAATTATTTTCTAATACCAAATCTGCATATTCAACACGTATGTGAAAACTATTTTCTTTCCACAGTATAAATAGATCTGTTGTTCACGCGATAGAAAATAAGTCTGGCTTAATTTTAATGGGTTTGTTTTAGCTCCTATTGCTTCCTCTCCTACTGCTACAGCAATGTAAGCATTTACCTCTACTACCACCACCATCACAGAGATGCAAACATTTCCAAACAGTGAGATCTGAAAGACTCAGGATTTCTGCAAAGTCATTTACCACAAGGCTCACCCAGAGCACTGCAGACACAGGCTGATCAACCAAAAATAACCCACCATTGCAGCCAGGGAGCTCCTCCAGCTCGGCTGACAGAGCAGGCACACACACCCTGGTGCCAGCAGATGAGAGGGAATGCCAGGGAAGAGGAGGAAAAGGACAAGAGAATGGAAACCACTCGCTGGCACGATGCCAGCAGAGCTGGGATTTGTCTGGCCCCAAGATTTTCATGAGGAATATTAATTAATTGGAAACATATTTTAGAGAGTAAGACAGGCTGCTTTTTTAAAAGCATTATATTCTTAGTATTGTGGATATATAAATCACATCTGATACTTCCAAAGAGGTGTGCATATAGATACATTAATTTTTAAAGAAATTACTAATGCAAGTCATAGAATAGACAACACTTTTCACTTTAATGTAAACTAACAAAGGTGTTTCATCACAAAGGTGAGGCCAGAGAAACCCAATTTCAGTGTTAGAGACAATGTTTCCCTCTATATATCTGAATCACAAATGAGAGAAAAGAACAAAGAAAATCAAAATATCACTGCACTTTAGAATTTAAATATTTCTGCATATTCATGCTACTGATTTTTCTTTAATCAACACAGCAAAATAATTTTTATTTTGTACATCAAAATCTCTTTAAAGAGTACTTAAATGGAAGCTCTTGCAAGAATACTATGTCTACAAATCATGGTAGCTGGAAAAGAACTGTTTAATTACACCAGTGACAGGGAATAAAGCAAGAAGAGTGAACATCATCACACGAATAGGCTTGAGCCCTAAATTCCAGCTTCACACCAGGCTGGAATTTAGATTTCAAAATACAGCAACAATATTTAGAGAATATCTATTACAAAGACAATACGACTGTGTTCTAAAGCCATCCCCAGCAATGTTTAACCAGCAATTTTCACTTGATATGCACTGTGAGAAATACCAAATGTTCCAAGTGCCTACCCTGCATCTCCTAATTATTAATTGCCGTGTGATATTGGCAATAACAGCATCTTTGTAAAGCCTTTAGCGTTCCCCTTCCTGCAGGGGATGGGTACCCCTGGCAGAACCCACAGGGTACAAACCACGGCGTTTTCCCCACTGCAGGGCACAGGGGCAGAGCAGCCGGGGCCTCGCTCAGGCAGCGCCTGAGCACTGGGAGCTCTGCCTTTAATCAGCCCCAAGGGCCGAGCTGCCAATCCACGGAGAGCCCTGGCAGCCCCCAGGAGCAGCCTGTCCAGCCTTTCACCTGCAAGGAACCCCCTGTCACTGCTAATGGCATGTGGGCAGCTGCTGGAAAGCCAGGAATTAAAACGCAGCTTTTATGGCTAAATTTGCCTGAATGCGAAAAATGTTGTTTAAATCGTGTGGGGTAAAGGATTTAACACCCAGTGATTTTCATAACCAGCACGTGATTAAAGAGCTACAGCAAAAACATTTAAGTGGAAAGCCTCTTGCAAAAATACAATTAAAGGCGTAAAATGAAAGCCTTGAGATTGCTTGCTCTTAAGATGTTTGTGATGGGTATCTGCTTACTCTCCATTCCGAGCTGTACATACACTAAACAATGAGCTTTGCTTGTAATAATTATCAGTATTTAATGGTATCTAAACTTCTTAATCCAATTTTACCCAAACAAATCCAATAATTACTCCATATGCTTTTTGATGATTACAATCTCGGGAATCCCAACTGCATGAAAGTGTTACGAGCAATTGTAGGTGGATTTTATTAATATAATGAATAGGATCAGTCTAACAGATTTCAATTACAACAATAGCTTTTAAGTACATTTCTATGACATAAGGAAAGAACATGCATAAATGAAAGAAACTGGTTAAGCCACATAATACTGATTTATGGCAGCTTTTTCCTTTCATTCACCTCATTAACATTTCTCTATATTTCAGAATCCCCCACTCCAGCTCTATAAAACTTGCATTTCTAAAGCCTTCGAGGACCAGACATTCCAGAAGAGAAACAGTTAAACCCAGAAATGCATTCTTGGCTGCTACTGTGACAGGATTTATTTACAGCTTCTATTAAACACAGCAGCTCCATTACAAAGTGCTGGATGTGAGGAGAATTTTTGATTATACAATGCCAATGCCTCACTGCGTTAAACATATCATGCCAGTGTATTATTTTTTTCCTTCAGCAATTCGTTCAGGTCATTGTTTGATGGGTTTATGAATTCATTACAGGAAACAGATGGATCCCATAATTCAGAGCTATTCTCCCAGCCAATCATATGGGCAATTTTTTTCCTCATCTTGCTCCCCCCTCCAAATCAACCTTAATGAAGCCACTTCCTCCATGGCCAGCTCCCTGCACACAAACACTCACTGCAGCACATCCACTGCTGCTTGAAGCTCCCTCCAAACACTAAAGGCTTTCCAAATAAAGCTGAGCGGGAGCACAAACCCACAGACAGCCCCTCCGAGGTCGCACAGAGCGCCAGGAACTCACCCAAGTCGGGCGAAGCCAGCCACAAAACACAGCACTAGAGTGGGCAAAACCACACGTCCTCATTTCGTGAGAAACTCATTTTTATTTGCTCACAGAAGTCTGTTACAGGAAAAAATTCTTGCCCCCCCCCCGTCTACTTTCAAAGGCTGAATTTTCATTTAGCAAATTACCTCCTTTGTCTCCTAAGTGCTGGGATTTGTTATCCACAGTGACATCTGCTGGCAACAGCAAAGGTGCTCAGAACTATTGCATAAAACCCACTTCTAATGTTTTTACACAAAAAATGGCAAATTTTCTGCCTGGATCATCCCTTCCCCCAAAATCACGAACTTCTGGGAAAAGAAACCTGCAGAAAAGTTACGGTCTAATGCCAAGATAATCCCAAAACTTATTTTCCACAGTATTTATAACGGCTTTAATAATGTAACCAGAAGCTGCTGTTTGACATCAAAGCCCACATTAAGTGATGAAAGTAAAAATACACGTGTTATTGTGGCTTTAGAACTTCATCACCATTTATTTAAAGAAATACCTTGACTTTGGGCCAATTCCTGATGATATCATTTATCTAATACTCAGAACAAACAACGTCTTTTCCTGGTTTAACTTCATTTCCCCCCTTCATCTGACCTCCCAGCTGATCATGGTTCAGATTTTCTGCTTCCTCTTCCAGACATTTCCTCTCCACTTTCTTCTCTTGTCTTTTACAACATTTCCTTCCTTAGTCTTTCACCATCCCAGTTCTAAAATCCCTTCTATAACCCAATTCTCCTGACAGACTTCTCATTTCTACCAACTTGGACCTTGTACACAGAACTTGATTTTTTTGGGGTTTTTTTTGCCAGGCAGCTGGAAATCAGAGTAGGAATTAACAGGAAGCTGCAAAGTTAATGAAAAACCTCTAAACCAGTTATTAGGATTTCTCAGCAATAGAAGGTCTTACCTTCTTAACTGCTGGCTTAATGCAAAGGTATGAAATAGAGAAGCATTGAGGACTTCATTCCCCACCCACCTCCACTTTGACTCTAAAGCAATGTATCCACCAACCCAGCTGAGCCCTAACTCCTATCCTGACACTCATTTGTTCCTCCCTCCCCTCAGACCCAGAATTCACATCACTTTAAACAAGTTCTGTCTGTTTGCTCACATTTCCCACCCGTGCCCCACCAGCCAAAGCTCTCTCTATGTATCTTAACTATGTAATGGCTGCTGAAATGACATTCTTACTTGATATTGTCATAAGCAAAGTGGGGAAATGTGAGCAAAATGTAAAATTGGTTGAAATGTTCTCTGGGAGAATCAATGGCTTGCTGTCAAAACAGAATATGTTTCAGAAGAGATTCCACGGGGACTTGATCCGAGCCTACGCTGTTCAATATTTCGTTAACAGCTGGATGATGGACTAGAGAATATCCTTATTAAATCTGCAAATGACACCAAGATGGGAGAAGGAAGATGGGGGTGGTCAGATCGCTGTGTGACAGGATCAGAGCTCAGCAGTGATGAACTGGAGAAGTGATGTGACAAAACTGCCACAATTCAATAAAGAAAGTCACGTCATTAGGCAGGAGGAATTAAATGCAGAACAGCAAACAACTCACCCCACAGCAGTTCTGCAGAAAAAGAAGAAATGTTTTAGTAGATCACAAACCAGAGAGGAGGAAAAGACAATCAAGAAGATTGTAAAAAGCTGGGTGGTATAACAGGATAAACACCCAGCAACCCATCTACTCGAGCCTGGCATCACAAAACCTTCCCTGCCTGTACCCACAGCTGATCACCTCTGTTCCAGAGGGAGCTGGACCACCTGGAAAGGGCACAAAGGAAATGGGAATCTGGAAATGGGAAAAGGAAATGGGAATCTGGAAACAGGAACCATCATAGCATACAGAGGTAAGGGAGCAGTCAGTCCACAAGACACTGGGTACACAAATTTAAAATACAAAGGAAGAGGATGAAGTAATTTGCTCCACCCCACAGTCAATAAGACAAGACTTGCTAGGTTTAAATAGCAGTCAGGGAGATTTAGATTTACATTTCCAACAATAAGGATGATTAAGGATTATCTGCAGACATGATACAGGTTTGGTGATCTTGTCTCAGAGCAAGAGGATGGAATAAATGACCTCTCAAGAACCCTTAGAGCACATTTTCTACCACTCTACATGTAAAACAGAGCTCCAAATCCATCTTACTCAGTTCTCCCAGTTCCCTCAGCCATGACAAAGAAATCATTTCTCTCAGGTTGATAGTCACAGCACTCCCCCCAGCTTCTGCTGGTTTTTAAATAAGTTTCAGATGTGGCCTTTCTTCACCAGCTCTGCTTGCAGATCCTCTCCATTTTGTTCTTGATTAATGTAAATTTGAAATTGTATCAATCCTGAGTGACATTTTATCCCTTCACCACCATGGTGAATCCCTCTGTGTAAGCGCAGCACAGCCCACCCTGAGGCAGAACTTCTGCGCAGCCAAGGGTCAGAGCCCAACTCTATTCACAAATTGAACTTTTTTCCTAAGAGCTGGAGAAGTTCCTAAGAAAAACATAGATCCTTGAGTACTTCAGAGCTCAGACACAAGATTTTGTTTCCCTTTCTGGAACAGCATCTACATTTTTTTTCTTGCAGATCTGTCAGCAGAGAGGGTGACAAATACTTCTTTTGACAGAAAGATACAAAACCTGTTTTGGGTGACTCAACATGTATTTTTAAGTTTTTTTCAATCCTATTCCACATTATTCAGGTTGGTTTCACATGCAGCAATCTTGTGAAGAATACTTACACTTTTAACAGTTTTAATATTTTCCTCACTGCTTTCCTCCATGTTAGCACTGATTATAATTTTAATTTTAAATTCACAATTAATTAGCTGTGCCATTAAAAATGGTACAGCTAATTAGGTTGATAGGTTGTCATCAACAATAGATTGATAATCCAAAGCAAATATGATGCTCTCCCACTGCAAGCCAAACTCTCTCATGTTTATTGAAGGCTCTGAGTGCACACACATGGGGTTTGCCATCAGCTAATTGATGAGCAGAAATTGGACCGTACACATCAGGCCTCAAACTCAGCAGTCCAAGCTGGGAATCAGGACTGTGGGCAATGGAACAGTTAAATTCACAGAGCTGCATTCCTGCAGGACGTGAACTGATAACAGATGGTAACTTTCAAGACTTAACAACTCATCTGTTTCCTTTCAAGCGAGAGTTCTCCAACGGGCAGGCGCCGGGAACTCCAATACCAATATTAATCGTGTACATCTCCCTACACACACACACAGCCAAATGCTACCCCTTGTAAAGCAACAGATAAATAAATGAATTCACCTAACTAGAAGCTGCTCTCTGTCCTGAAGCCTCTGA
Source organism: Oriolus oriolus (assembly GCA_013400235.1). NCBI lineage: Eukaryota > Metazoa > Chordata > Aves > Passeriformes > Corvidae > Oriolus > Oriolus oriolus. The sequence continues at coordinate 132,198 of VXBT01002918.1, forward strand.
TATCTCAGCACAGCAGTATTTCCTTTAACACGTCGTCACACATTTAACTTGGAATTCAGACTCCTGCAAACCCAATTCCCACCACCAGAGCAGGGCAATACACTGGCATTAGAAAGAGAACTTGGCTATTCTAGAGGAAAATAATGAAGCTATTAGAAGTTTTTAATCACTCATATTAATAATGGTAAGAAACAACAGCATTAACAACTGCCTGAAAAGGACAGGAGTGAGATAAGAGTCATTGCTGAGATGAATTAGCTGGTGCAGGAAATTACTACTGTAAAATTTAAGTGAGAGGGCAGCTCTGGATGACGAGAGGGATTTTCAGCAAGCGTTTTGAAATGTTGGCAGAGTATTTTCAGGTTTCTGATATCAGACTTTCCTATAGAGTGTTCAGAACTCTTCACAGATAGAGAATTCACATCTTGTATTCCCTCCCAAGAGTATTTAGAAACATCTGAACTCCACCAGCTAATTTTAAAAAGACCCACTAAGGAAACATAGTAAGCTCTATCCTACCAACAGGACACGAGAACATCACAAACACAACCCCAGCAATTAAGGAACACAGCAAAGGATCGCAGCACTGACACATCAGGAGCCAGCCACAGGCGTGTGCTCCCCCCTTCACCCCCATCTCACCCTCCAAACTCCCCTCAGTGTTGCTCCAGGCAATGTACCCCCAGCAGGAACTGCACAATGGAAGAGTCAGAGAACACAGGAAAGAGCCTAAAGTTAAATTACACAAAACCAACACTATCATCACCCCAAGTAGCAGTGGGAAAATTCAAGCATATAATAACAGACTAAATAACTTAATACAGAGCCACATAAGAAGTCTGGGCAGACCCAGGAAGTGCATCCTTCAATTTTAAGCTGAGTGTACATTTAATCTCATTAGACAATGTTTTACACACAGTTTTCATATGCAAAAGAATTTTTTAAAAACAAATTTACAAATAGCACAGCCATCACACCAGACATGTTCTTCCTCCTTTCCACAGACCACTTCCAGGCACAGATTGAGGAGTAAATATTCTTTACAGCAGAAACCCAATCGTTAAACCACGCACACAAACAGTTAAATATGCAAATTCCCAGTAAATAGTACATTCATAGGAAAATGAAAATGAGGATAGCCTCAGTATCCACTGATTTACTGCATACAAGAGCCTGAAATTTCTTTCACCTTGAACAGTGATGGATCTGCAGGCACAGCCCATGCTTCAGCTGAGGCTTGAAGAGTTAATCACAGTGAAAATGCTTCCAGTTTCATACATAAGTGGTTGGGTACCGTAAAGATACCTCATATCCCCATCATTTCTATCTTGGGTTGCCTCTCCAGAAATCCACTCAGTGCTGGTGCACAGCACGTATCACGCTGGGAACATGTGCTGTACCCACGACCCGTGCATGCAAGGGGGATGGTCCTGGAGTTTCAGGGTGTCCCAGGGTACAGTCACTGCTGGCATCCCACCCAGGACAGCTGGGAATAAATAAGCACTCATGCTACAGCAGGTAAAACCTCTTCTTCCACTTTGACATTCGAGCTGGAAAGAAGGTAAGGACTCTCTGTGGTTATTTTCTGTAATGCCTGGAAATTGCCCGTGGGCATTTATGGATCAATATCCCAACATGTGGACAGAGAGATCAGTATGTGCAGGACACCTCCGAGCTGCCAGGTGGGATTCTGTGTGCCCAAAATCAGCGTCCAGGGAGCCCCAGGCCCAGACAGTGTGGATACACCCCGCACCCAACAGCCCAGACACATCACATCACTACATATAAGCACATTTTTCTCCTGGAAACTAGAAATACAGCTCCTCCAGATATTTCATTTTTGTTTTGGGGCAGCAGGCTGCACTGCTATTTAATTCCCTTCAGACGTGCCCACTGAAGCACGCTGTGACTGCCTGCAGATGACAGGGCTGCTGCTCAGATATTTAGCGTAATGTTGCCTGACACTGCCTGTGCTGCTGGAATCATGGGACTGGGCACACGTGTCACACTGACTAAAGGCCTGTGGAACACAAAGCCTTGGCCCTCCTGTCGTGGACATTTATGGTACCAAATGAATGTTTTATGTGCAACACTAAAATAGCAAGAATTTTGTGAGCAACCAGTAACAGCCCTCTGTAATTTTGGCATAACCCTTCCAGTTCACATTCTATCTCAAAAGAAGACTTAATATGTTTATACTACAGCTCTAAAGATAGTGTAGAGTTATCTGAGCTATCATTTTAAATCAGTCAGCAGGAAAAACTGAAGCAGAGCCAGCAGAATGTCCAGCATGGACCGGCTTCCCCTACTCCTGGGCAGTGTGGATTTATTCCAAGTTCCAGGTAGCATCACCCTGAGAAACTGTGCATGGAGCCAACTCAGTGAAAGGTAAACCTGAAATATTTTGGCCTTAGATGTCAAAATCCTGTGTCCTTATTAGGATAACTGAAGATGCGTTCATTTATATTTCACAAAATTATTTTGAAAATCGTTGCTTTGAGCAAGTAGGTTTTTAACATACAGAACCCACAGGGACATCGTTATCACTTCAGGAGACTACACTAATAAAATTTCACAGTTTTTCTATCATGAAAACCTGTTTGGGGTTCTACATCCTGCTTTGGATGCAGTTCCTAGCATTTGAAAGATGTGAAAATGTCTTTCAGAAAGGAGCAGCTGAGAAGAACTTGAAGCCCAAAATGAAGAGTGATCCCTTATTCAGCTAAACCCAATTAAATTAAAGTCATGCTCTAGAGATTAAACAAACAAGTAAGTGTTTAAGTCTGCATACAGATCTGCAATGGAGGGGGAGGAGGAAAATACATTGAACTTCAAAATGATATTTCAGTTTTTTTAATAACTTCCTTTTAAATCTAAACACATTTCATATGCAACAGTGTTTTTCTGAATGAGCTTCTCAATGCTCTTTCCTGGAAGGTTTTTGTTTGGAACAAGGAGTTCTTCTACCTGATAGCCAAGCCTTGAGAGTCTGAAGCAAACTCTTCATTTCTGATTCAACACCGAATCTGAAGCAAACTCTTCATTAATTCAGTTTAAGCTGAACAGATTTTTTATGTCTCCAGTGCCATCGTGCATTAATGCCACATATGAAAAACAGGATTTAAATTATTCAGAAATGTGAAGAAAGCAGCTCCAGCAGTCTACAGACCTTCTCTGTTCAGGTTCTTCAGGAAAATTTCCTAAAGAAAAGCAGACTAAAACCCGATGGGGATTCAGCAATCGCTTCCCTGCAGAGAAGGTGGAACGAAGGAAATCCCAAAGAACAAAGCTGAGCACGTTCTGCAGGACACCCCTTCCACGAGCAGCGCCCAGGGAAGCTCTTCCCGAGGTTCCAGGACCCACACCCAGCAGGAAGAGCAGGCCCAGAGCAAGCACTGTGGATCCATCCCGTGTTTCCAGCGGGGTTGTTGTCCCAGGGACAGCCCTGGGTGATCGGGCTGTCACCATAGCAACTTTCACCAAGAACTCACAATGCACCCAAACGAACTCCGAGCTAAATTAACTTATTGCATGTCACCAGTGAGAAATGACTGTTCAGAGGTAATTTTCTGTACTAATATGTAATAGAGTTAACTCTCTAAATTGAATTAAATTAATTAAATGCCACTCCCAGTAAATCAGATTCTATTACATGAATGTTAAAAGAAATTAAAGATGTTTTAATAAAGATTACTAATAATAACTTAATATTATTACTTCATTTTAATTCAAAAATTCTGCTCAGTTTATTTTAGACACATGTCTTCCCCTCTCTAGGAAGGAATACCTAATTAGTCCACATGCATTACACACAGTTACTTCATAGAAATGAGCTTAGACTTAGCTAAAAGAACTAACACCAGCATTTCAGTTTAGTAAGTGGCAACCTAAGATTCTTCCTCCCCTCACACTTTGGGTAAATTCCACACTTTCAAGGAGTGTGTCCAGTTTCCAGAGAGTTTCATTTCTGCTTTTTGCAGAAAAAAATGAAAACGTCTTGCAGTGAGGCCAACTGCAAACAAAGAGGAAAACACCATGTCTGGCTAGGCAGGGTACAAAAATAACAGCTCTTTAATGGCTTTGCAGATCTATCTAACAATGCATTATTAAGTTTGTTTTCTAAAGTAGATTCTTGCACTTTGGAGTAGGACAGACAGCTGGGAGGCAAATCTAAGATGTTCCCAGTTGCTCATGTAAATAAAAAAGTTTAAATTGCCAGCTGATGGTGTTTGTGCTGTCCCCGTGACCCTGACTTTAACTCATAGCACACTCATCAAGACACTTTGGGCAAAAACGGGGGCTATTTAACAATAATCGCTTCTCAGAGTTCCAAACCACATTATTCAGTTCTATCCATTATTTAGTTTTCAGAAAGAAGCGGTGTTTGTGCTGAGAAGGTGGCTGGTGACAGCAGAAGGAGCACACGGAGCTGCCACATCTGCCACTGGCCACAGGGTGACAATGACGTCAGCCCGAGCACCAGCTCGGTTCAACAGCCAGAGGAAAGGCAGCACTGCCACTAAAAGAATATGGGAAATAAGGATTAAAACATTCGCTGAATCTCCAGCAAATGCGAAAAGCAACGGTGAGTTAAGGCTGTGACAACCCTGTGGGGTGGAACAGGATGAGTTTTAACATCCCACCTTCATCCCAGGTATCAGTAAAATGGGATTATGGATTTAAGTGTTCGGTGTTACCATGCATCTAAGTTATTATCCACAGATTTTAAGTTAGAATTAGACTTTTTTTAAGTCTTAGTAGTCATAATAATAACAATCACAAAGTCTTCCACAGATCTTTTCTGGGAAGGAAGAGCTGAACAACTGAGGAGGCTGAAGGCGACCTCTCATTTGATTTCCCACTGTGATCACTTGACAAGATTAGAAATAACTATACAACAAAGAAAAAAAAATTAAATTATTACTCTTGGAAACTGGCAGCAAGATATGGGAGCTATAGCAAGATAGGAATTAAGATGAAGCCTATGTCAGAAAGGTGGCACTGAACACACTTTTTTCTTCCTGTTTCCCTGTGAAGACTTCCTCCTGTTGAGAAAGGAGATGCCAGGTGCTCACATCTACAGCAGGAAAGAACGGCCAGTGCAGGACAGGACAGCCTAAAATCCCAGCACCTGCAGGAAGGGTTCTCATGGTTTGTCAGTCAAGCCTAAACAAGTGCAGTGGGAACTGCAGGGAAATTAAAGCAAGGAATATATTTAAATGTATACTTCAGGGGACTACCTGCAGAGGGGAAATGGGTAGTGATTAAACAGGAGAAATGGGGAGTGAAGAAGAAACTGCACATTATCAAATCGAGGTCTTTACAGAATTAAAGAAGGCATCTGAAACTTGGGAGCTTCTCAAAGCAAGCTGAGTTTATGGGCAGAAAAGTGAAAGGGAAGAATCAGCACTGCTGTGGAACAGCCTGTGTGTGTGACTTTTGCTTTACTTATTAAACTGTTTTTACCTCAACCCATGAGTTTTCTCACTCTTACTCCTCGTATTCTCTCCGCATCCTGCCGGGGGGGAGCGAGCGAGGGGCTGAGCTCCCGCCTGGGGTTAAACCACGACATACAGATACTGCATTTAAAAAATAATTCTGCACTAACTGGAAGGACTTCTGAAGAAGAAAAACAAATTATTGTTGTTTGAAAAACAGCCTGGAAACACTAGCACAAGGAAAAACTGGATGGGTTGTTAAGTAAAAAACAGGAGACACAAAAAGGCCTCTGCAGTGGAGGGGAAGATCAGCTCTCCACAAACTGGGCAAAGCCGCCAACAGAGAAGGGGCTTAAGTTACAGGAAAGACTGTTCAGGCTGAATATGAAGATGACCTTCCGACAATAATCAAAATATCTTTCAAGAACATCTGTTGGGCCTGTCTGAGAGAGGGGAGAGGGTTAAGACCATCCCTTTTTGCTCATCTAAAGGGATATATCTAGTCCTGTGATAGTAAGAACTCAATGTGGCATTTGAATTTATGGAGTTGAAGAATCACCAGTTCTCTAGCTCAGTAACTGATGTGCTTCAAAGCAGAAGTTCATGAAAGCCTGTCTGGCCTCCTAAAGGTGAAAAGTCTGGCTCCATAAAAACTGATGAAAAAAAGAGAGCAACAGCAGGCAAATCAGAAATTATGCCTGAAACCTTAAGAGCATCCTGAAAACAGGAGGACAGATCTTCAGGAGACTACGATAAGACAGAGAACTACTTCTGTTAACATTGGAAGAGGCCACCAGGAGCCTGAGTCACACCCAGTTCAGCTGTTCCCACTGGGCAAGCAATAATAACAGTGGCTGCCACGCCCAGGGCAGCTGAGGAGCGTCGGAAGCATTCGGTGGTGCTGCTAAACACAGGTCCCACCAGACAGCTTAGCGTGAGCCACTGCTGCCACCCCACACGGGCAGGATGCCTGCAGGGAAAATCACCTCCTCTCCGGATGCTGATGCACACTGCACTGCCTGAACCAGTTCAGGAATAACCTGAAGGATCAGGTGCACGATGCACACCTGAGCAGAAGCTTCGGAGCATTTACCAGAGCGTGAGCTGGTTAAACAGACATTTTAAGTAGTCCTGTAGGATTTGTAAAGTATGGGCTACCACCTTTAACAACTCAGGAAAAACATTAAAATAGTCTAGCAAAACACAGGGAAGCCAAGGGTTCTGAGAGTAGAGGAATGTCAACACCGGATAGTCAACAGGAGAACACAAGGTCCCTCAGGCCAAATGCTTCACACACAGTGTAAAAAACCAAAAACACGTTTTCATTCACTTCCTTTTCCCAAGATAACCCTCTCCAGCATTTGTACAGTAACTATTCCAGGAGCATGTACTAGTGTTACAGTTCAAAGTGGATTTCATCCTTCCTAAGGAAGGGATCAGGTAACCTTAGAAACCCAGCATGTATCTCAAAACAATCACTACCAAAGTGAGCTAATACATCTCCTGATGAACCTCTCTTCCAGCTCACAGTTTGCAGATCTTATCATCATTATATTTATATGCCTTACAAGCCTCCTCCAGGTAGCGAGATGATAATCTAATAATGGAAAGTGGTCAGCACGCTGCAGATAAATCAAAGCTGATAGGTCATTTTTTCATGGGAAACTGTTAGCTGCCTTCTCCATGAAAAGCTGCGTGAGCCAGGCCTCGAGGCAGAAAAGAAACTGCCCTCGTGGATATGTTTCTTTAAAAGAAGAATAGAAGTGAATAACAGACTTCAGTTCAGAAAGTAAAGGGAGAGACTTTCTTCACAATGGCACTTAAAGGTGAGCTGTGCTATAAAGTCACTTCCAAGGAGACAAATCTCAGACTCTGCTGGGTGGGGAACAGATGGGGGATGGGTGTCTGTTACTATCAGTAGATACAAAAGTGGCATCTTACAAAGGAAATACTGGGGCATATATGCTCTGAGGGATGGCAAATATCAGACAACATTCCATTTATAATTGGAAACAGTTATTTTACAAGCAGACTGACAGAAGAGAGCATTTGCCAGTGCCTGAGCTGCTGCAATGCCAAAAGTGCAGCAGTTTGACCATTTCACAGCCCACATGCTCCACACACTGCACTGGAGAACAGCAGCAGGGAGGAAAGCACCCACTGTGGGCAGATAAATACCCATAACCCAGCGTGCAGTTTGATCATAACCAACACCATTATCAGTGTGCAGCTGTGTTACAATTTATCTTCTAGAATATCCAGTTGTCAACAACTGTATGGGCAGTTTTGTTGTTGAAAAAGCAAACTGGGATTTATCTGAGAGCACTTCCCACCAAGGGGCACCCTGACAATTAGGTCTAGAGTAGAAAAGCCAGGCTGGTGTTACCCAATCTGTGCTCACTCTCTCTTCAAAGGGTATTCTTGGAGAGATAATGTCCTAGGCTAGAAATGTATTTGACAATGGACAGTGTAAAGAGAAATCTGATGATGCACATGTTGTCCTGCTGCCTTCAAGCAGGGTATGAACCTTCACAACACCCAGAGCATTTGAAAAGTGCTTTTAACCAGCTGTGTCTAGTATTGGAAAGCTCCCATTTTTATCTAGTTCTCAAACTAACAATTTACAGGTCAGGCTGTTGCCATCCTCAATCTGATAAACCCAGATCATTCCTAACTGAGGAAACTGAGAAAAAGCAAAGCACGAAGAAGACCAAAGCAATATTCTGCCTGTATTTATATTATAAGCACATGCCTAAATTTGCATAACAGCAAAATACAACAGACCATCTCTAAGGAGCATAAAAACTACCTGAGGAGCACTAGGGAGTATCCACTTGAGCCCTTACCTACTTTTCTATTCCCAGATGAGGAATCTGCAAAGCTCACAAGGCAAGAACTGACAAGGACTGGAGGTGCTTTACTGGAGCAAAGCAGCAGCAACTCCAGGCAAAGACATTAAAGCACCTCTTAGGGGGCAGCTGTCCTGTAAATCCAGCTCAGGCTTGGAGCACATTAGGAAGAATATATTTCATGGTTACTCTTTTATTTTCAAATAACCCCCGAGTTATATGTTTGTTTGTTTTTCTTTAAGACATAAATGTTTTTCCCAAAAACCTGTGCTAATTACTTTGGTGTCCAGTTGTCTGAAAAGATAATTTCTTTGAAAACTGAGGGGTCTACAGCTTCCCAGGAGCTACAGAAGATTTAAACCTTCAGAGCTGTCAGGCCATGCTTGCAGGGTTCAAGGTGTCCAGCCCTGACAAACCCCCTCTCCTGCAAAAAGACACCAATTCTCAATGCAAATCTCTCCCTGGGCACCTTTGACTTGCAAACCAGCAACACCAACACAGAAAGAGCTACAAACACAAATAAAATTTACCAAAGATTATTAATACATTTACTGTTTACATTAAATTTTTCTCCTTCACTTCACAATGGCAATGTTGAAAGCACTTATAATATTTCTTGCACTTTTTATGGGCAAAAAGCCTATTAAATACCACTGAACTACTGCCTGTCACAGTCATTCGCTTGAAAGAAAAGTAGATAGGAAACCAAAGTTTTTTTCTCTACTATTTAACTCCAACCCTCCCAGCTCATCCTTCTTGCTTTGTCTCCTTGACTATGCAAATTGCTCCTCCTGTCTGCTTTAATCTTTCTGCATTTTCTACTCCTCTTCACCCAGTACTGGACTCACAAATTACCTCCATCCTCTATTCTGTGCAGGCTGTAAAATGGTAATTACTCCTCTATCAGAGAAGTGATATCTCAGTGGGTTTTATGAACAAATTCATGTTTGTTTAAAGCTACTTATAACAGCAAAACACCCCCATGATAACGTTTATCAAAAAGAAAACATTTTCGTGTTACAAAGCCGTAACGTATGGCCACAGGTTATCATTAAGTTATCAAGTGACTGCATATTAAGATCTAATTGAAGAACTTATTGCAGTGCTCCCCCTCCTTCTGCAATGATGATTTATGGCACATTTTGTCACTACAACGTGCAGCAGTTCAGTACAAACACAGCACTTAACTAACAAGATGACAGAGGCAGATATTCAAGCATAAGCTATAAATACTCAAATGAGTCAGAGGTTGTAAATCTGTTGTAAATCATACCTGATTTGTAGGCTGGAACACATTTTCTAATCTTATGGAAAAAGCCTCTGCTGGTTCCTACAATAATACGACACGAACCAGAAAAACTCAAGACTTTTCTTCTTAAAAAAGACTGATTGTGTTACACGCTGTCATAATACTACTTAAAATATTGATGAAATTCTCTAAAAAGTTTCATTTTCCCTTCTTTGCTATGGAACTACCACTAAACATCAGTAACATCTACCACAGCCAGAAGGAGCACATTATCAGTAGACACAAACTGCATTTCTGTATCAGCAGAATGGAGGTTACAGGAAGGTGATTGACACTCACACGAGCAATGGCAGAGAACATTCTAACAGCCCATTTGGGCAGGGTAAATAAAGAATCAATTTTAAAATATGCAACAATCTACATGGCTGATTTGGAGAAGAAAATAACCCGGCTTTGAAAACAGGTATGCTGCTACTCCAGTCATCCCAACAGAAATGCCAGAGCAGGGGATGGGATCTCAGATATTTTCACCCGTTCTTTTTTTTCCTTTTAACTCCCCTTTCTAATGCAGTGGACCATGTTCCTCCAGGTAAAATACACAGCACTGCTTGTAGGATAACAGATAACCTGAAGGAAGCATGCCAACATTTGTGACACCACAATAGTTTACCAAGCAACCGCACACTGTTCAATGTTTTCTGTTCAGTCCCCCAAAATAAAACTTATCAAAGCGTAAACCTTGGCAGAATAATCTCCCAGTCTGCAGACAACCTCCCTGACTCTGCGAGTTGCATATTAAAATCATGACACGCTGAGGAGTCCCAAGGCACACAGCCCAGACAGCCTGGGGGAGGGGACAGCTCCACAGCAGAGCACAGATGGAAGGGAATGATGCTCAGCTCAGCATCCACTGCACCACTGGCACAGAGGATGGGCACTGCTGGACAGTCTGCTGAATCCCAGGATCGCTGCAGCCACTCCAGCTTCTGCAATCCAGCTTCACCATCCCCCAGCAGTAAGCTGAAATTCCTGTTTTCCCCTTGGAAAGCCCACCTCTCTCTTCCTTGTCCCATGCCATAAACATGCCAGACAGACCTACAAGGATCATAGAGGTCCAAGAGGCAGAGACTGACCATCTCTGCTTTACAGTAAAGGGATAAAAATATTTTCCAGCTAACATTTCTAATCAAAATACTTTCTATGTTGCATTATTTGTGGTATAGACTTTGTTTTACTTCTCTGTTTGCAGATTTAGCACTTACCTTTACTGCAGACAATGCTGGAGGGTTGAATGGACACTTTACCTTTCAATTACCAGGGTGGATGTCTGAGTAACAAACCGCTTAAGCTATTTTATATCAGCTTTAGACAAATGCATTCAGCTGAGGTGGGAGTGAAACAGGCAAGAAACTGATCACCTGTGCTGACTAAACCTGCAGGAGGATGGCTAGAAGAGAAGGAGGCAGCAAAACACACCCTGATGGTATTTATGACAAGCACAGCTCCCTTCAAGTCCCTGTAGTTATTAAATAACAGCCATTCCCATACTAGTGACCCTTCACCATACAGAACAGAACTTGTAGTTACAGCTGAATGTTTTCATTAGAAAAGCCTTTATACACAAAGTTTCTTGATCAAGTGCATATAAACTGGCAAGAGTTTACATATGTAAAATAAACACTAATAGCCTGTGCTCAATAGTCCTGCTCTCAAAAAAATTACCATAAAAGAACAGCAACTCGAATGTGCAATAAAAACCTGCTCATTTCCCACCTCATCTAATTCTGCAGTGCTTCTCTCCAGCTGAACAGGAAGACTACTTTCATTTGTTTTCAAGTAATTGAGAAACATTTCAGGTCTTTATCAGCTCTCCAATCTTTCTTCCTTTCACACATTCCCTAGAATTGCTGCCAACAGGGTACTTATAAAAGATCCAGCCTCACAAAAATACTCAGGCAAACAATGTTGCAGGAAAAAAAATTGAAACTGAAGGAGCTGTTGCGTAGAGAAGACTTAAAGGGTTGGAGCTTTGTTTAAACAGAAAAAATAATTTGTTTCAGTGGATGCAAGAGCTGTGTGAGGGAGCACTTCCTAGCCCTGGACTCCAGTAGCAGCCACATACCTTTCCCCTAAGGGTGGAAATGCATGTTTATTTTGGAAAGGGTTTGTGCCTCACATCACAAATGGAAACATTCAGCTGGGGCTGAGGCCTCAGAGCGAGACTGAGCTGACAACACACCAAAAACACATCCCCACAGGAAACCTCCTTCCTCTTACTTCGTTTCTCTTTCCTGAGGCCTCAGCAGTGACTGAACCTGCAGCAGCCCAGATCAGCTCAGAGCTACATGTACAAAACACACGAGTTCATTATTGGCCAGGACAGCAACTCCACACCTCTGTGGCAGACGGAAACCCATGAAAAATGTACTATTAATTCAAAAGAATTAGACCTTGATCACAGGCTTCTAGCACAGAACAAGCCAACCCAAAGGGCAAACCCTCCCTCCCTCTCAAGCCCCACAGCCCGGCCCTGCCCACCCACTTCAGCAAAGTGCCTTCTCCTCCACAAACACTGCTGAGAGCAAACAGGGAACTGTACAAACACCCTGCCCCACTCAGCTGAAAAACAATCTGAAAAACCCTTCTAGATCCCATCTGCACTTGTATGATTTCTTTTTCTCCACTAGGACCCAACTGCTGCAAGCACCTCTCAGTGCCATGGCAACCCAGTTGCAGAACTCAGTGACATATACATAAAATTAAGCAATTTTTTTTAAAGTTACCACAAACAGCTCCGTTAAGTCATGTTTAGAAAGATCTCACTTACCAAAATCTACATATTGCAAAATGTCCAGTTCCAGCCCAGTTTAATCTCTGATTTAATACATCCTGCCACTGGAATGCATTACCTGCTGCAGTCCATTCACTCAGTTGTACTGTGCCATCCTGTCTTCACAACTCATTTAATTGCTGCGTCCCAGACAGGAAATAAATTAACTAAATTCAATGATAATCCCTGTGCTGCCTTTTAGTTCTAGTAGCATTTGTCACTCAACCTTGAAAATGTATCCAAATAAAGCACTTGGTGCAGCACTACAATAAAGTTTACAGTCAACTCTGAATATTCTAGGAAAAAAGTTCCGTCAAATTTTTCCTATAATTTAATTTTGTATTAATATTTTCTATATTTGAAGAAATTCCTGCTACCTCTCATAAGCTCACATACATCCCTCCCAAAGAAAAGGAACTGCACTATAAAGTGGAAATAAAACCTTTCCACAGAGCAACCTGAAAAGTAATGAGCAGTTGCCAGACAAAGGAAATTCAAAGAAGAGTCACTTACAGGACTGTTAAAAATCCCTGGCCCTTGCCCTGAGCATGAACATTTGGGTTCTCTGTAGTCCCCCCTTCCAACCATGCTGAACCACAAAAAGGTGCATCACTGCTTCTGACAGAAGAAACAGTAAATGCCAAAGCTGCTTGATCTCCAACATAACTATCCTTATTCACTGTCTTCTTCCTGATTCATATTTCATAGCAATAGAAGTTGCTTAAATACATGGAGAGTGAACCAAAAAAATCCAACATATGGAGAAATGCAGTCCCTAAATTTGAAAGAAACAAACTCACAAGCACACCTGAAAAACTGAAGTTATTAACTAGAAACTTAAACATGGCCGTTTCAAGCAATTAAAAGCAAAGCTGTCACAACAAAGACAGAAACAGTAACATCCCACAGGGGGAAAGCAGAAGGCTCTGTGTCTCACTAGTAACAGAAATGAAGAGCCACTGCATTAACACGTGAAAATGAATTTAGTTACTCTGACAGCAAAAACATCTGCTGCTGAATTGTGATATTAAAAAGTCATTACAATCCATTATAGAACAGTGAAACCTTTTCACACAGAAACAAGCTGATACAGAGAACAAAACATGCAATGCTGTGAAAACAGAAATACTCCATTTAGATAGAAATTGCTCTCATGTATCTTAATTTCAAAGGTTTTTATGTAACTAAGATTTGGTGGGACTCACATATTTCTGCTCCCTTCTCCTGAAAGTAAACTCCACTTGTTATAAACTACATCAGATCACATAAGGCAGGTGCAATCAAATTCAAACTAAAACTTTCTGACCTCTCACTTTCTACATAGGAAAAACTTGGAAAGAAAAGGACAGAGTTTCCATAAATAACTGTTACAGTGTCTTCATCATGCAGTTATTACTTTATTTTTCTGAATTCATATTACTGAAGTAATAGTTAATTTCTGCTGTATAAATCATAAGAAGTGTTTGAAACTTAAGTTGCTTTGTCCACCCCTTATGTTAAGCTTGGCTCTTCTCTAATTCTCAGTCTTTGGGAATCTGGGAAGCTCCACTTGCCTGCCTGTCACCTAATTACCCACCAATAAATCACAATGCATTTGAACTGGTTCAGAATTGTTCCAATCAAAGGACAGACAACACAAAAAAATCTGTAAGCCATCAGCTGCAGAAGAGAGAGACATTACCTTGCCTCTCTTCCTCACCTTTCTGAAAGCCACAGCTTCATTAACTTTTCTCCTAGGGAACCTGGCAGTCCACTGCCCCCAAAGGGAAGGTTCTTGGTCCCTCTGCTGCTTCCTGAGCATGCTGCAAACCAGCTCCACTCACTTCCCAAGCAGAAAAACCCACACAGAAAGAAAAACAGGCACTGGTGGCAGCAGGGGAAATAGTTTCTCCAAAGCTCCATGAACTGTGTTTACACATTAAATTGAGTTGAATTGTGCAAGGGGAGAGGGGCAATTACTTGTCTTTGAAATAGATAAATAACTACTAACAACTAAATGGGAAACTACATCTGTCTTGACAAAAGAGATGACATATGCTGTGTTATGGTTCACAGAAAATTAATTCATATATTCTTGTCAAAAGGCTGCCACAGAATACCCAGCAAGATAAGCCAAAGCTTATGCTGAGAATCCCAACTAAACTTTAGGAATACAACTGTCCTAGTAAGATAGACTCCCCTCATTAAACAGACGCAAATAATAAAAAGTACAAGCACACTTTTTAAACAAGCTTATACAAATATCAAACATTTCTCAAAGAATAAACGTGAATTTACCTTTGGTTTTTTGTTCAGCAGCCTGAAAGAAGAGAAGAACAAAACAAATCAACTACTTGTCAATACTGCAAATTATACCTAATAATTATAGGGCTGCAGGCCTAACTTTTTTGCAGTAAACTGTACACATAAATCAGGCATTTGTTTCATTTAAGGACTAGAAAATGTCAGTTTAACTCCATGTGCTAGGAATGTGAGAATGGCAACCTCTGTCTGACTGAAGCCAAAAGCAGATGCCAAAGGGGCAGTGTAAAGCACAGCAAGAGATGGCAGCAGCCCCATCTACCCACCCAGCCTTCCCTCTCCTGCGGGTCGGAGGCTTTCTGGACCCACACTGTATCTGTGAACCCTTTAGCACTCAGCAGAATTCACTTCTGTGATTTTGTCCAGCGTCCCTTTGAATCCACCCACGCTACCAGCTTACACAGAAGACCTGTTTATTTTTTAATCTGTTTGGAATCTACCGGTTTTTTTAATGATGCCTGATTTTTATACCAGAAAAAAACTGTGATCAATTCTTATTTAAAATTAAAACTAACTGTGCAATCCAGAAAATGAGGGAGGAGAATGCACAGCAGTGAAGATGAGCCTGGGATCCCAGAGTCCCTTCAGCACTGCTGGGATCGATCCAGGTACCTCTGGCTGAGGAATGGCCATGGGAGCCAGGTGTGGGAGCAGCCCCTTCCCACCAGGGCACCGTGAGCACGGGCAGTGCCAAAGCCCTGGCACAACTGCCTGGGCAGGGATTCTGTGACCACAGCCTCTCCCCGAGCCAGTGGCAATGATCACTTGTGCAAGGCTCGCTCCCAGAAGTGAAGCCGCAGCATCAGTACCCACACTCACGTTTAAAAGTGAAGGGATCGTTTACAACACGAGCATGAACAAACCTTTTTCTGAGCACCTTCCTTCTTTTTCTTTTCTTCCTGCTTTTTCTTTTTCTTTTCTTCCATCAAATGTTCCTCTTCTTGTGTTTCTTGTTCTTTCTCCCTGATAAAAACAAAGGTTAGGAAGAGGTTAGAAACTTCGATAAGATGAAGTTTCTCTAGGAAGGTGAATAATCCATATTTGCATTGCTAACTTGCTACATCTCATGTCTAAAAAAGGCTGCTTCTAATGCTGCAATGAAAGCACTAAAAAAAAGCTGTTCCAAAATTGAAACTCACAACAAATAAAATAGCAGGCAGTGAGAATTCAAAAAAGGATAGATTTTATTTGGAACCTCTTTCCACAATCACTCATAAGTACTACTTAATATTAGCACATTCTAAGGAAAGAAAGTTTAAAACTGGAAAAAAAAGGAACAAACCCAAGTAATTAATTCAAGTTCCGCTGGTTTTCAGCAGCTGTGATTCACAATATACCTTGAAGATCATGAGCAAGTACATTATTTTGCAACTATTTTTCTCTTTTTGATCAAACACATGCTGCATTAATTTTCCATACGCATCAATTTTGTTCTCAAGAGTTGTAAACTAAGGCCCAGATGAATTCCAATAATCATATTTTGTGTTCATCCTATAAATTCTAGCTGAAGAATTTGCATTAATGCAAAACAAGACTGTTCCAGTATCATCTTGATTGAAAATTAACCTGAATCGTTCCAAATCAAGAAGAAAATCTATTTGAAACCTTCCTACCTCTGCTTTCTATGTCCATCACTGTAATAAATGGTTATAGCAATGACCCTCCCCACCACCCTTTTCAATAAATACCAATGCAAATAATTCATTTACTTCTCTATAACTACTTTATCTTCCTTGACAGCTCTTCAGGTCCTGATCATTTATCAACCTTACAGATCTTCTGAGAAGGCTGTTTCTGATGGGCTGAAGCCATTACTATCACTGTTATTAGATTCAATGTCTCTCAATTACTCCTCAACACCACTTTTAGCCTAATTTACTATTGCTTTACATTTAACTTGCCAAAGCCTGCAGCCCCGCTCCCTTTTCTTTGTTTGGATTTTTGTTGTTGTTTAAAAAGAGCTTTTTAGTTACAAAAGTCTTTATTTGGTCACAATGTGCGAGACTGCTCTTTACCTAAAAGGAGAAAACAACCACTCTTCAGATTTTGCACATTGTGTCTTCAAACACTCCCCATGAAACATTTTGCCTCTTAACAAGTTTGCGTTTTCCTACATAGTTTCCCTTTGTTATAAAAAAGGAACATCGTAGCCTTTTGATATTTTGGTTGCTGAAGGGTGTTCTGGGATTTGGCTTTTTCACTTGCCTGGAAACACTGATCCTGGCCACTGCAGATGCTTTAATGCTTACACAGATCCCGTATGGAGCTCCAGACGAAATTAAAAGCAGATTCCCTTCCCTGGTGTCACCCCAAACTATAAACACTACAGCACGCAATTCACAAATTCTAAACTTAGGTGTTCGTGCCTTTTTCAGACACTTTACAGCACTCAGACTATTTACAGAAGTGAGAGATATGGCAAGGCCCAGGGTCTGGAATAGCAGCCAGAGGCTGGGCACATCTGGGAGCTCTTGGTGCACCACTGGAGGTCCAGGCAGCTGAAATGGCATTAGGTGTCTGGATTTTAAATACTGATCCACCTTCTGTCACGACCAAAAATTCACCATCTGCACAACTGCTGAGCTTGTGCCAGTTCCAAAGGGCCACCTTTTAAACCTTGTACTATAAACTGAGGTTTGGGAAACATCTGCCCTTAGGAATTGCAGGTGGGTATTTGCATTACGAGTTAAAGTGCACTTAAGACAAAGGTACTTGAAACTGTACTTTTAAATGGCTTCTTCTTTTGGCAACCTAAGTCATCACTGCAAAAAAAGCCATGACTTAGGTTGCCAAAAGAAACTGAGTTGAAACTGTAATAGATTTGCCTTTATTCCTGTTAGCTCGGAGGAGAACAGAAGTCCCCAGGATCTCAGTAACTACAAAGAAACAACATCCAGTCCCTTCATTTTCAGTGCTCCCTACCCAAGTCACAGCAGACTCTACAAAGGCCCTGTTCCAGTGAACTCTCCCAAGCTGTCAGACTATTGCCAGAGGAAGTTCAGCCTTTTTTTGGTTTTTGAAAGCAGGTGAATGAAACAAGTCCATGTAAAATGAGAAACTTTTTGGTTTCCTCTTGCTAGTACTTAAGAAACCCCACGCCATTACAGCAATTCCAGAACACCGCAGTTACATTTAAATCCCCTTCAATACTCAGGGCAGTATTTAAAAACAAAAACAAAAAAACCACACACACAAACAAACCACCACCACCACTTTGCTTAACATGCAGAGTTTTCTTTAAACTATGAAAATACGTATTATCCAAGTTTCTTGTTGGGCCTCTTTTTTTTTTCATATCTTTTCCTAAAACACCAGGTTGAAAGGGATCTTAAGGATCATCTGGTCCAACCTTTCTTGGTCCAGCCAAGCCTAAAAAGTGTCCAAACCAGGGAATCAACATTCAACACTGCCAGAATAATTCCTTACACTGGACTTCACCACGAACTTTTGTTTCCAGGCAATGCACCATGTCAGTGGATTTTCCAAATCAAAGAAGAGCAAACATTTTGCTCCACTAAGAATACAACGTATTTCATTACCATATTATCACAGCAATGACAACATCCGAGGTAGAAGTGCCACTCCTCACAAAGACCTGGAGTTTGGTTACTTTTTCATTTCTGAGATTAAAATAGCCTCGGATTAGCTCAGAAAGTGATACTGTAATTTTTAATGGAGTTCAATTTTCAAAACTGATTTACATAATGACACTTCTGAATACATGTGCTTTAAATATGCTTAAAATAGAAATAAAGCTCCAAGCGGCCTCTCAGATGGCAACTCTTGCTGTCACTTTTAGGCAGAAATTAGTCATCTAAGAGCAAAACAAAAGGAAAACAATAAAAACATGGCTATATAAAGTTTGATTACGTTGTCAAAGGCATGTGTTGCAGCTTTACTTCCTGAGCGACAATTTAATCTTTATTGCAGGAAATACGCTAAAACATTTATGAATACAAAGCTCATGTTCTAAAGCAGGAGTGTCTCAGAATATCCCTGTAGGAGTTTGCCTTGTTCTTACATATGGATCTGTATTGTGAGGGATTTTTATGAGCAAGGAGTTTTACTACAGAATGAAGTGGTGTTTTTACAGATTGCAAATAGCTTATCCAAGCCTAAGCCAAGGTTATCTTTAAAGTGCAGGTGCTTGAGAGATCTCTGGGAACAGGAAAGCAAGAGGAGCTGCAGGTCATGGCCAGAACAACTCGAGCACTGTGGCTCTGGCCTGTCGGTGCCTGTTGCAGAAAGGTTTATTAATCCTTGTAAAAAATTAACAAATCTAGGCTGATTTATTTTTTTAACTAAGACAGAATTTTACTGAGTTTTCTAGTTGGTATCAGGCATTGGATTGCTTCCATAGCTGAAGGCACAGCTGGAGTATGGATCAGCACTGATGGGACATTCTGACAGCATTTTCCAATTTTCCTTTTGGGAATAGTGTTCTTCAACAACCTCCAAGCAAAGTCTACTTGTATTATTGCCCATACAGTGTTTTAGAGTTCAGAAGTTCCTGCAGTAATTGAGGGCTAAGCAGAGACCTATCTCTCCTGTCATTCTATGTCACACTTCTCCAAACCTCAACAACCTCATAAACTTTGTTGTATGTGCAAGATGCTGAAGGTTTATTTAATAACGTAAGAAAACTGCCTTTTCAGCACAGCATTCCTAACCTTTGTCTACAGATGCCTTTGCCTGGTCTAGCGACCATACTTTAATTCCAGCATACCTCTTGGACCTTAAATCCTACTTTATGCTGGAAAAACCTCCCTTGACAGTTGGGAAAGCTGCTCTTACTGACAGAAATCCTACAACTTGCACACAGCTGCTCAACTACTGCTCTGGTTTTGACTCTCCTCACCATACAAGAGGCCATTGTGCATTCCTGCACATGCATTTTTCCTAACAGTGATGATGGGAGGGGAAAAAAATGGAAAAAAAGAAAATCTTTAAACTAGAATTATAAGGAAGTGGCAAGTAATCATCCAAATGCAGGCTGGGGAGGCTTTCTGGAAGGAATTAATAGATCCATGCATTGTTACAGGTGATAACAGATAACAGAGGGTCTGGACAGCACAGACACGAGCTCTCAAAGACAAGTTCTCCAAATCTGGTATCACACAGTTTCAAACAGAAAGGAAGAAAATGACTACTTAGGAACTTCTTCGAGATCTGATCATAAGAAAGAAGTGGCTGAAATCATGAAGGCAGAAAACAGCTTGAAGGGTAGTCATGAAATGGGATGAAAAATTAACATTAAAAGAAGAGCATCGAACTCCGGAAAAGGCAGGCTCTCATTCCTTCAGGACAACTGAAATAGCGTCCCATAGGAAGAGGCAGGTGGTGTTTCTTGGAAATCACCAGGAATCAAAACAACAGTGCAGATATCCACACGTATGGGAGGAATCCTACACAAAGCAAGAGGCCACCAGAGCATCAGCAATCCTTGTTTTCACAAGTGCTGGAACAGATAAAGTAAAATTCTGTCTTTGCCTACTGCTAATTTTGTTTCCTGCTTCATCTTTACACGGCCCAGCTCTGTGACCTTTCCAGAGTAAATATGGGTGAAGGGAAGGAGCTGGTGTGACTGTTAAAAGTGCCAGCTTTGTTCCCTTGATATCCAGGCTCAGTCATTAATCAAGAAGAGTCAAGCTGGTCCCTAATTACAAGCTCTCCAATCACCTCAAAAAAGAAAGCAGCACGCAAAACTAGGTCAAATAAATAAGAAGGAAATATGAAAAAAAAAACAGCACAAACACACGGGGACAAATTGAGAAAGGCCAGGAAAATATGAGCACTGTGCATGTAAAAAAGCAACAACAAATCAACCTTTAAGTGCTTCATTAATATGCAAGAGGAAATATTAGTTTTGATTCTCAGTGGGAAAGGCGGAGCAGTGACAGATGACCCTGCGAGGGCTAAAGTGACAGTACTTTTCTTTCTGCTTTAGCCCTCCCTAAAGAGGTCAGCGGGGAACAGATGGCCAACAACTGCCTGCACTGGTGCGGAGCCCGCAGATGACGACACTTCTCCCAGGGATTTCTCCCAGGGATCTCTCCCAGGGATTTTGTGGGGCTCTGTCCAAGCTGGTGCCAGGGGCAGCAAAGCACCGACAGCCAGGCTGCTCCTGCCCCAGGAGCTCCACCGCTGCAATGGTCCATTCTGGCTTCCTTCCCAAAAGGGCTGCTGAATGCAGCTCCAAGCAAGAAGCTCAAGATGTGTTTTAAAGTCCCTTTTCCCAGAATTTGGGAAGCAAGGAATGATCTGGCTTCTCATAAAATCTCACATGAACTGGCAGGGAAGAAAACAAGATGGAGCTAAACATTTTGCTACCACTCCAAAGAGGAAACCAGGCCAACAAAGGCAAGAACAACTTAAAAATTCCTGAGAGAAATGGGATGTTTCTCCACTGGCTGGACCTGCTGTCATTTACCACAGGAACAACTGTATCTAAGTCTTTGCAGGTTACCTTAAAGCATGAGCACGTGGATGGATGGCACTCTGGAAGAGCAGCAGATGGCAAAGACTGTGCATGTAACTTACAAGGGAAGAGAGAAAAACATCAGCAAGACCTAACAAGGATTTGTGGAAGAGAAAAAAAAGCCTGATTTTTTTTCCTACAGCACAGTCCCAGGTATTTTTGGAAAGGGTGAAAGAGAGGAAACCAAACAACATAACTGACTTTTCAATCCACGTGGATTAGTAAGAATATGATTGCTTTATTATTTAATAGTTCTAAGAACGATTATTTCATAGTTTTAAGGTACATAACAAAATTACAATAAAAGCCCACAAAACCCCTCCCACAAGGCAGAGACCTGATGAACTTTTGTTGCAGTATGTCACACGTCCTGCAGCAAAATTTTTATTAGCCACTTTGCTGCTGGAAAAATATGTACACTTCTTTAGTTTCCAGAATATGTCACGTCATGGGGTTGCAAAACAATTACAGAGGGACAATATTCGGAACACCATGATGAACTCAAAATGTAGAAAAAAGGCAGAGAGTTATTCAGTGATAAAAAGTGCAGAGTACCATGTTTGGTAGGGAGAATCCTATATAAATACAGCATAGGGAACAAGTGGCTGAACACCAGTTTTGGGGAGGAAAAAAAGTAGGTGCTACAGCGGATTTCACTCCAAAGGCAAAGCAACAATGTCACAGATGGTCAGAGATTCATCAGCTGCTGTGCTGTGTCCAGTCTGGGACTATCCACAGCAACAGAGGCACAGGTCAGCTGCAGAGAGCCCGGAAAACAGCACCAAGGAAATCAAAAAACCATTGGAAAAAACCTTGCTTTTTGGAAAGACCTTGGAAAAAACTTCAGACTTAGATT
Source organism: Oriolus oriolus (assembly GCA_013400235.1). Classification (NCBI taxonomy): domain Eukaryota; kingdom Metazoa; phylum Chordata; class Aves; order Passeriformes; family Corvidae; genus Oriolus; species Oriolus oriolus. The sequence continues at coordinate 154,199 of VXBT01002918.1, forward strand.
CACTCAATCTAAAGAGATGGCAACCCCATTATTCAAAAAGGTGTTAAAAGACAGAGGTAGAGAAGCACGGAGTAAAATCTTTCTCCTTTAGCTGTGGTAAGTAGCACTGAATTTAAATTGCAACAAAGAAGATTTGGATTAGGCATAAAGAAAAATCCTCCACACTGAAGTATTTTTAAAACCCCAACATTAAAATGTATACCAAGTCTTTATAAATAAACATTTGAAGAAGAGAAGAGGAAAAACACAAAAAGAAAATAAGACTTATTTTTTATGAAGCAACACTGACAAAAGGCCACACCGACTCCTAGACACAAAAACAATTAGACAGAGAACTGGAGGCCTCTACCCATTCACAAAGTGAAATCCTACAATGTTCTTTCCAGGGAATTAGTGGGGGAAGAGCCCTCGGTCACACCCCTGTGGACAGGGTAAGTCTATGGAGGAGTTACATGCACAGGTGCGATCACACAGCTTGAAACTACACCCTGTAATTTGAAAGTCTGGGTGCAAAATTTGTTCCTGTGGGGAGTCAGAAATGAAGTTCAATGAGAGTTTTTGTTTGACCTTAATTTATGATTCCTTAATCCCATGTTTTGGGGTTTCTCAATGTCCAGTTATGTCCCAGTCCTGCACTTAACCCTCCTTAATAGATTATTTGCCTTGACAGGTGATTCCTGCCTCTGAAGCATCAAGACACCATCCACTGCTAACAGATGTGGGCTGGTACTTTGATACCTCCAGTTTCTTGTGAACTTACCTTGAAGAGTGTTACAGAAAACTGATCTCCTGAACAGGGACAGCAGCATGATTCCTGCAGTCACTTAGAAATTCCACTAAATTTGGAGTCTCTGCAGGAGCAGAGTGTAGCTGCCATTCAAAACCACCCAAGAACATCACAGCATTAGTTGAGAACATGGTGTGAAAAGCAACACGTTCAATTAAAATCGGTGAAACTAGAGGCAGATTTTAGGTTGTCCAAAAGACTAAATTAATAAATCCCGCTCCTACAACCTGTAAAATAGAAATTCCAGGATCAGAAAGAGCTTCTGTGTTCCACACTGTGTCTCAAGGCTGCGTTTCCAGCCGTAGGACTCAGTGTTTCTAACAGGCCATTTTGGAATACTGGTTGAAGAGCAATAAAATCCTGGCAGGACCCCAAGCAGAGAAAAGGAGAATGCCAGCTGGTGTGCGCTGCAGGACCTGGGCTCCCAGTGGAAGTTTCCAGTTCACCCAGTGTTAACTTATTGTGACCCTCCTTTATGTACATGTAAGGTAAATAAGCACTCAAGCAGATTAGATTAGAACAAAAATATAGCAGAACAGGTAGTTACTATCATTCAAGATATTTTTCAAAAGCACACCGACCTGGCCTTGTTTTAGCTCCTACTGGTTATTACCAATGACTAGAAGAGGGAGGAAATTCCAGAGAAGAAAAAGTTTTACAAACTAAGGATGCAGATGAATTACGGACTGGTAAACCAGAAGTTTGAAGAGTATTTGAGCACTGCCAAGTCCCAGCAAACATTTGCAGGTCTTGGAGTCTTTGTTTTTCATCTAGAGACTTCCTTTTGGTTTTGTTTACACTCCAGTTTGTCCTGGTGTGTTAGCTGGGAGGGATGGGTACTGATGAGAGTACTGGAGTACAAACGGGAACTTCAGATGTGTGTTACCCCCTCATTATCAGGTAGTGCACACCAGAGCGGATCTGCAGAGCAAAACTGTCACCGCAGAGGATTTCCTATTCACACCATCCCCGTTGCAGGTGGAGCCTGGCCCCAGTCTGCTCCCATGCAGAAAGCATTAACTGCACCCTTGGAACTCATCATCCAGAGACGTTTCATTTAAAAGGAATCTGATAACTGCACTCCGAGACACATGACGCCAATCAAAGCACAGCAAGTGAGGACAATCACTTGATCAATCATGGAAGTTCCAATTCGAATGAAGAGATTCACGTAGATAATCCCATAGGGATGCCACCACGCAGGTACATCCCCTCTCCTGTGGAGGTGTTGCTCTCCACAGTGATGGCCTATTAGTGTACACACAAGCTCCAACATGGGGCAGCTTAAGGAGTCAGTAGGTAAATCTGGGCATGGGCTAGAATACTGTACACAAAACTTCACCCATTTATGCATTTCAGGCATGAACCATACCAGAATTTGCTCCCTCAATCTGCTGACAACACCCCAGCAGACCTTAAGTACTCCACCATGGGCACCACTCAGGCTATTTAAGGACCAAGAGAAAAAAAAGCGCCACACCCCAAAAAAAGGCTTGCATTAAATTCACCACTCAAAGCAGGCTACAAACAGCAAGAAACATGCTATGAAAAACAACTCTCCTCCCCCAGCGAACACGGACTGATGGAAAAATTAAGCTACGCACTGTGAAGAGTGCAGATAACCAGATTTACTTTCCCAGCACTGCCTCCCTCCCAGGCCTGATGATAGTTACCAGCAGTTGATCTGGCATCTGCTCCACAGTTCGTCCCCAATCTTCCCGGGACATAATGCACAAAGGAAAACAGCTTTGGAATCCAGCAGCTCAGCAAGAGCACAGCATGTTTGTCTCTCCAGATACTGTTGGCTATTTTGGTTTCTGCAAATACTTCAGAAGATGAGAGCCCTGTGCCAGCAGAGGAAAAGCCCCCCTCACTGACCAAGTGTCACCCTTTAGCTGATCCAGGAGCAGAAGCAACCCACAGACAAGCTGCTGGCTCTAACTATTTAGCTGAACTTCAAGAACACTCCAGAGGAGCACTGCTTCCTGGGGCGGCTGCACAGGGATACTGCAATGCAGGAGGCCAGGAAATTGGAACAGAAGCAGCAGCTCCACAGGATGTTTTGCCACGCAGGCTCAGAGCTGACCACTCCCAGGGACGGAGCCTGGTGGAGCCAGTCAGTCACCTGTCTGGCAGTACCAGGGTCAGGAGGGACAGGCCACAGCTGGGAGCACTGTGCAGCAAACCTTCAGAGCCCTCCAGCAAGCACAGCTAAGCCTTTATGCTCCTCTGTTCAAAAAACTGAAAAGCAAGTTTGTGTAACTACAATGATGCACCGTTTTGCCTGTAGGGATTTCCAACACGCCTAATCCTCCTTTCCCCCTTCCATCACAGTTAGGTGCCAGTACCCAATTACTTCTGATCCAAATCACTTTGTTAGCAGCAGGTGAAAGCACAGTGAACTTATTTACTGCCAGAGCTGAAGATCAGATTGGTGCTCTCACGTAGGTGGGGCTGGACAACACAACCTATGTGTTCATGGTGCTGCTCTTGTGCTTTCTCTGGGAATAAGGTGGTGACGACACCTTCAGCAAAACACACCCAGCTTAGAGCAGCCACAGGCACCCAGGTCCACCACTGGGTGTCCATGTGCATGAGTGGTTCCAGTGCAATTAAACAGGCCCAGGAAGGTGAGCAACACCTCTCCTTAGGCAGACTTCCTGCCACGGGCGCAGTGGAAAAATGCACACACACTTCCCTCATTCCTACCCACAGGCAGGGAAACTGCACCAGGCACGTCTAAGAATAACAGCAACACACACCGGCAAGACAGCGAGGAGCAGCAGTGCCCAGACACACACGTGGCACTCGACCTAAACACTCATCCGCCCATCTGAGATGACCTAAGCTCCCCTCCAGCCTGGGTTTTCCTGGGATATTAAAATCACATCCCAGATGTGTGGCAGAAGCTGTAGAAGCCAATCTCCAGGAAGGCAGGGGGTGAGCCCCTGCTACCACACAACTGAGATGTCCAGGTGTCACCTCGGAAGGCACAAATGGGGGGAGATGCAGGACACTGCTGCAGCTCCGACTGTGGGAAGCTCATGGAGAGACCTGGATGGGGGAGCCAAAGGACAGAGGCCTCACAGGGAAGGGGTGTCTCAAGATCTAGAATCAGAAAGAAGTAAGGACACTGCTCCTCATGCTGTAGAGCCCGGGGTGGGAAGGACGAGGTGCTGTCTCTCCACACCACAACACACGCACCCACTGCCTTGGGAAGCTGAAGTCCCTCTCTACCGTGTCACCTCACCACACCTGCTTCCACATGGACATGTGAGGTGAATGCACAGCTCCTGACACAAGGCAAAACAAGATGAAAAAGGGAAAAGAGATGTCAAAAGAACTCCTTTTAGACTCCTGGTCTTGGAAACCAAAAGGGAAATACACTTAAAGCAAATACGATGATGGAGATTTAAGTTTTTGTAAAATGTTTATTCTTTCAGAAGATTTCAGGATACACAAACCCATAATTTCCTTCTTCTGCATTTTTTAATTTGCTGAGTGAGCTCATTGAACATTCAAGCTGTTGTCTTCAAGTTTTCCAAATACCATTCTATTTAAAGGCACTGTGAATAGGGAATTCAATTTATCAAATGAATGAAAGAAGAATTCTTAGCAGGAACCCTGGTGAGCTAATCAAGAGTCACAATAAAATGTCAGGGGTCCTGGAATTCTCGGCAGGAGGTTAACACCAAATTTGATCCGAGTCAAGGAAGACAAAACATACTATAGACTAATAAACTGTACTAAAAGTTGTGCACTGCAAATATATGAAAGTTTAAACACAAATGAAGAAAATCTACTTGGTTTGTGCACTTTATACACTCCTAGTACTTAACTACAAAAATCAAAACACGGTGTTCACCACAATCATGTCATTTAACTTAAAGACAACACTTTTTGAAGATTTCAATACATTTTGAAGCTAGTAAGTTTTTGTTCCACTGCATCTTCAGCTGCAATGCTGTTCTAAATTTGAAAATTAAGATAGTAACATGATTTGAGTAAGACAAGAAACAGTTACTCTGTACCTGTCTTTAAGCTGGAAACTGGATTCAGTAAAAGATTTATCCTATCATCCAAAATTAAGGAAACAGCATAATCCATGCTAGTGCCTTTCCTTCGACAAACCTACCAGAGTTTAAAAGATTAGCTCTGCAGTGCTGAAAGGGTAATCCTTAAAACTTGATGAACTTAATGGAAATAAACTTCTCTGTTCCTCTACTTCACTTTCCATAGTAAAAGCATAAATTAGAATATCAGACCCAGCATCAGAATGGGCCATCATCCATTTTTCAACTTAGCAAATGAATAGCAGCTCCATGGGGGAGGAGAGACAGGGTGGGGGAGAGATGGGGAAAGGAAATAGCCATAAATGATCTTCCAGGACAGGAAAACTAGTTGCAGTAAATACCACTTTGGAAATCAATTTATGGTCAATTATGATCTTAGTAATAACTATTTTATGCCTTCATTTACTGCATGAAACACCCAGGGGAGCAAATATTCTCAGAAATATATCCAATATGTCTCCAAGTACGTTATCTGATCAGTAGATGCAGACAGAATTCCAGAAAGAGCAGCTCTTGCTTGTCTGGAATGCCGACTGAGGGACTGGGGATGGGGGAGGATGGAAGCACAATTTCAGTGCAGTTGGACCATCAGTGTTGCAATATCACCCAGATAACAGATTACATCTATCAGTCTGGGTTGCTGGCTTCAAAAGCAATGAGTTTTGTCATCACTGCAGGATTTCACCTGGAAATTTGTGACGCACATTTCATTCTCACAAATATAAGAAAAAAATTAAAGTTGAGTGCCTTTTTTTAAGCAAATCATTATGTAAACATCCATCCACTAAGCCAACCATTGCTTTATTCAATTATTACATCTAACTGTGGTAGCAGAGTATAGAGACTGACATCTCTAATGTACTGTTGGTGCAATGAGACTTACTCGGACCATTCTTTTCTAGAGTGAAGGAGTTGAGTTCTATGAGACTGATTAGGAGAATAGAAATAGTAAAAATTACACATTCACCAAGCTCCACTAAGTCCCAAATAATAAATCTTTCACCTGAAACAGTGCTATATATACAGAGACTCTGCTCCTTAACAGCAGCAGTTCTATTACTGTGAGAGACCAAATTTAGCTCCACAGCTGGATCACAGATATATTTTATTATGATCATACTAGAAAACATTAAATAGCATTTAGTTTGCTACCACCAGGCTCTCCTCCTTCCTTATCAGAGGATGCTGCATCTTCCATATTAATTTATATCTGAAAGACTTGAGATAAATGTATATTTCATTATAGTTTACATCAGCAAAGAGAAACCAAATAGTTTCATAGACATGAAGATGTGAACAGCACACGTATGCCAACAGGTTATTTTTAAATAAAAGCAATTTTTTCTGCATCACAAAACAGGAATGAGGTACAGTACTGGGCACTTACAGCATTCCAGCCACGACAACATAAGGAGATAAGGATGATTAGATTTGCAGAGATGGAGCATCTTTTGCAAAAGAAAGGATTTCAAGTGCAGTACCAATTTCAAAGCTGACACTGTGGTAAAAATTCAGACAACACAAACACTGGAAGCAATTCTCCTCTGTTAAGTAAGTTTCTGCATTTGGTAAGTGCAATTAAAAACACTGAAAGCAGAGGAAAGTTGAGAGCAGCAGATCGACAGAATGATGTTAGCAGAGGGATAATGAGGAATCCTGCTCCAGACTGCCTTTGGTAATACACTTGTGTAAAGAGACTTACTTGATTTACACACACACACCCCATTAGGTTATGCCTCCAGTGCTGCTAAAGTTTTTAACTTCCTATTTCATGTGCAGTATCATCCTCAAGGCTACTCTGAACATACACTGAAGTTTAAGCAAAAACATTACAAACACCACCCAAGACCACTTCCTATGGTCTATTAATGACCTTGTAGGAACACAGGAAAATGGCAGTCGGCACGTTATGCATCTGTACAGCTGATTTTTTTTTTTCCTTGGCATTCTCCCTGAACTGCTCCTTTTTTCTGGAATGGTTTGTGTTAAAGCACTGGGCTGATGCTCTTTTGTTTACCAGTAACCAGCTACTGTTTAAAAACAAGGATTTCCATTGTCAGCACCAATGAATGACAGGAGCATCAGCCATGAAAACACTTTGGAATTCTGAAGAACTAAAAGAATTGAGAGTCAGAGGCTAGAGCAGGACTGAAATCAGACTGGCACAACACAGATATCTGGCTGAGCTTAAAATAGACTTGGCAGAAGTCAGCCTGGACTAACAATCCATTCGTGGACGTACTGACCACCCAGAACGTATCCAAGCCATGGCAAGCGCTCCCCATCCCTCTACGAAAACAAAAAGCTCTCCCACTTCCCATCAGGAAGCCTTGGAAATGCAGGATGAGAGTGAAAACTGTAAACTTCGTGCATCCAGAACACAGGAAGGGAAGAAAGGAACAGGAAGGAAAACAGCACATCTAAGAAAAATCGGGTAACACCATTCTAAGAGACTCCTCTTGGGCAAGACCATAACAAAGGCAGCACCACCATCCCTTCAGAAAGTCAGCATGGGAAAACACGCACAGACCCCACCAACAAGAAGCTGACGGGAGAGAAGTGGGGGAAAGAATGGATCTGCCTCCGGAAAACACCCATGGGCAGCCACTAAACATAGCCCAGGGTGGTTGTTTTCCTTGTGGTGGAAGGGGGGTGGGTGTTATCTTTTTCTAAATGAGCCTATAGCTGGTAGCTGCATGATAACTATTTTGAGATATATAAACATATTTTTCTCTGGGGCTTAATTACCACAAAGGATGCCAACCCATTTGACAAGTCAATTTTTCTCTCAAATGAAAAAAAACTGAAAAACCTCATTGTCTAGCAATGCAGAGCTTAAAAAGCAGCCCAAACATCCAAGGGATAAATATTAGGTATTTTCAATACAAAGCAATAAGAAATTGTTACCATTTCTCATAAAAGAGCTCCTAAAACATAGAAGTTCCGGACTGAAATCTAAGTAAATGTACATCTAGTTTGCAATTTTTTAAATGGCTGTACATTTCAAACCCCAGAAAAAGCAGGCTGCAGATAGCTGTTTATTACAAATGACTTCCACCTCCTCCACAGCCCTCAAAGGCAAACTATAAAGCTGTGTGCAAAGCCAGACAATCTGGGCACCCAGCCATAAACCATCACTGCTGCAGCACAGATAACTGTTCTCGCTCTCAGCCATCCTTGGCTGCAAACCCACGGGGAAGAGCTCCAGAAACCAGACCTCACGACCGTCAGGGCTTCTAATATTTTATGAACTTGAATTACAACTACGTTCAAGACCTCAGTGTTGAAAAACTACAGCGCTGATTCACACCCAGGATTGAGACCAAAACTCACTCCGACTTGCCTGGTACTCTGAGCCTTGAGATGCAAGAACAGCCAGTTATTTTACAGCTGCCTTCAGTGACAGAAGCCTTTTCATTGGGAGGAAGAGAGAGACATGCTACTCTTCGAAAAAAAAAAAAGACAAAAGAATCAGATGCATATTTTAGGGTAGTGCTGTGTTTTCCACCATCTTTGACAAGACCTCAAAGAGCACAGTGACTATTCTGTGCAGGAATAGGCAGTTTGTTTATGATCAAATCCAGACACTTTTATCTTGGGTGGGAGATTTTAAAACATACTCATGACAAGGTAGGAAGGTGCACAAATGAAGTTTCAGAAAACACAGTTGTAACTGTGTTTGGGAATCCACAGTGAAGTTGACCACGATTAAGTAATGATAAAATAAGCATAAGTACATCTACTTCTGGCATTTAAGATGTACAACTTAGCCATGCTTTCAGTTGACAGTTTTCCTAAACAGCACAGATTCCTAAAGGGAGATCAAATAATACTTTGACTCCCCTGCTTTCATACATTAAGAATAACCATCTTTCATTTTACCAATAGCATTTGCCAGTGAAGACATGGCGCAGAGCACATAGATCATTTAGTAATGCAATTTACTGTCACTTCTGGATCATCTCCCCATTCAATAAAGTATACTCCTCTTCTAAACACTATTTGCCCTGGCTGATATCTTCATAATACAGCTGAAAACCTCAAGCCATTATCACTAGAAGGCATCAGCTGATCCTAAATTGGCTAGACTGCAGCGTCACAGGCATTTAAGAGGTTTCCTTATCATTCATCTTTAATACTGAGGGATCGACACACTCCTACCTGCAGCTTCTAGGCCAAGGGGAAACCTTCTAATGGTATTACCATTATCTTGTAATCTGAATTTTAAACAATTAAAACAATAGCACTTTTGTGTTGCAGGTCTCTACTGTAACCAAAGATGATACATTTTTCATCAGTTCTCATGTTCAAAGTCGTACATAAAGCACTGATTTTTTTAAAAAAAGCAGCAATATGCACTCTGCATTGAAGCTGCTCAACCTTCAAACAGAAGCAGCACTGTAACAAGGCACTTAAATTTAAGTCATCAAGAGAGACCGTTTGGCTTACTCAGGAAAGGTTTGGTCATTTTATTTCAAATCCGCAGTTCTTGTAGTCAATACGATCTGGCAATTCTTTCCAAATGAAAGCCTCTTTTTACTGAAGCAGGGGATGGCTCCACCCCTGACCTCCTCCTTCAGCTTGTTTTGGAAAGGGGCCAGATGACAGCATTTGGAAAAGCGCATGTTTATCTCGGCGAGGCCAGCTGCTAAGTTAACATATTACCCGTTCCCACATCCCCCGCTCTTGGTTAAGTCTTCACAGCTAAAACTGAAAGTAAACGCTGCCATTGGGCTTTTAATAAATGTAACACGAAAGAGAAAAGGAGTCTCCATCGCATGGAGCATCTGAACGGGCTGGAGAAGTGTAGGGTCATTTTGAGTGAACAGCAGGCAGTAACTCTGTCAATAAAATTCCCGGCCTTTCCGAATGAAGTGAATGAAAAACTGAAAAATAAGTGGTTTTATTTCTAGACTAATTTAAAGCTATGCTTTCTATAAGACTGCCACACAGCAACAGTTTGCTCCAATACACAAGGAGATTATAAGTCCCTGCCTGACAAAACCTTAAACTTTATCTTGTTTTATTGTTAGTCCATACTTGACAAGGTATGGAACATGGAAGTTTTGAGAACTTCAACAAAGAATCTTCAGATTAAAAGTAGTCTTCTGCCCAATTATGTTTTTCTCATTTTAAGGAAATTTCATCCCATTATTTTCCAAGTCTTAAAAACCTCATTCAAGCGAAGAGTATAGAATTACCTTACTTCCCTCAAACATCAGTGAAAGATCTCAACTCATCAAAAGCACAGCGTGGGATCTCATTAGAAAAGACAAATCCTGGAAAAGAAACCAGAAATTAAGCTGGAGAGGTGGGGTTTTCACTGATCCCAGCAAGGTCCAGCAGGCTTTGCAATGGGCAAACCCATCCACTCACAGATGATCAGAGACAGATTTTGGAAGAAGCCAAGATGCCAGGGCTGAGGGTGAATCTCCAAGTCCCCAAATGGTTTTCAGCCCAAGGGCAGTGTCCCAGAGCAAACTCCACTCTGCTGTGGCCAGTGGGGAAATGGCACAGCCCAAGGCTGCCCACAAGGACATTCCCAGGCACTGGGACTGATGCCCTGCACCACTGACAGCTCCAAAATAATCCATGCGCTGTAAAGCTGATGTAAGGCACACACGAACCACCCGTGTGTAACACAACAGCTCTTAGTCTGATGGACACCCAGACTTCAATCTGGCCATATGGGAATCCACGCACAGAACAGGAACATTAATATATCCTAAATATACCCTGCTGCAATCCAGAGGAGCTCTCAACAAAAAGGTTTGTCTGCCTTGTTTCTTTCACTGCTACAAAAAATACCTTCAGACAAAAGTACAAAATACTGCCTAAAATACAGCCTCTACTGATACCCATCCCTCTCGCCCTGGAGCGAGTCCTGGCTCCAGCAGTCTTCCCTGTGGCTGCACCTGTTCTCCGGGGGCTGGACTGAAACGAACCTTCCTCATCCTCATCTCAGGAAGCCAGACACATCACTTCCAGTCAGAAATGATCCGTTCCTCTTTGAAGGTAAGGACAAAGCCACACACGGCATTATTACACTACTGCTGCTGCCCTTAAGCACTCATTTTCCCCTAAAAAAAGTTCACGTTAATCTGATTTACTCCCGCTTTTCTCACAGACTGAGTCCCGGGCTCGGAAGCAGCGGGGTTAGGTTACCCACCAGCCGGCATTCTGCAATCTCACCCAAAAAGCACCACCAGTGCTACCCAGGGCAGACCGAGCCTCCACAGGCTGCAGCAGCTTCCTCACTGGGGTATCCAGGGCTGACACCGATGCTTTCACGTTCTGGAAAGAATTCCAGAAGCCAGAGCAGGGACGCCAGCGCATCCGGGGGCTGTTGCTCAGCACACCATTTTGAGCTCACAAATAACACACGGGAGAAGCCAGCCAGACATCCCAGGGATTCCTGAACCCGAGGAACCGCGGTTGTGGGAAACTCTGTGATGTGCTCAGCACAGGTTGCACCCACTGCGAGTCACCTCCTATTTCCTTGGCAAACACCAGGGGAAGCAGTGAGAATCTGTGTGTACCTTCCCACTACTTTCTCTAAATTATTATTTTAAAAAAAAACAAAGCCCGTAATATCCGAGAGGAAACTGCATTTAAATTCTCAGTCGTCGGGGAATCCAAAAAAAAAAAACCCACCCACCGCACGGAATGAGGGCAGGATTTGGAAGGCATGCCTCGCTCTCCCAGGGCATCCAGCAGCAGTGCAGATGTTCTCCTGCTCCTCCGCTCCGGCATTGTCCTCGGGTCCACAGCACCACCGACACCCACCTGATTTAAAGCTCTGCACCACCGACCAGCCCACTAACAGCGGGATTTATTGGAATTTTAATTACCTTAACCGGCCTAATGTCCACAGCAAATTTCTGTATATAAATTAGCATAATTCGCCAGATACATACATATGCAAACGAGAGGGAAAAATATGCAACAGACACGGGTATGACGTCCCAAAGATTATTTCTAAATTTAAACTGGCTGTTAGAATAATTGAATAAATCTCTTCTCGCCGATACACTCGAGTTGTAGCAGAAAATAAACTAGCCACAGAGACCTGCAGTATTATTTTTAATGGGAAAAGAGGGGGGAAAACCCAATTGAGTTCAATAAATCCCATAATTGAACCTTCAACTAATTACATATTAAGAAGATTAACCTTTGACACAAACTTGTGATACAAACAAAGAAGCCTCGAACAATTAATAAACTTCCAGTGTTTCAAGATTTCTCAGGTTAACAACTGAGCTCTCCCCATTCTCCTCCCCTTCTGCGTCGCAGTTAAAGGAATAAACTCTGTTTAATATTCTTTCTCCCCCTGGACATTGCAGGTTTAGACGAAGATCTCTGCGAATACTCAGGAGAAAATTACTGCGGATCCCCACAATCTCATTACGCGGGGGGAAAGAGGAAAAATAACCCAAACCTAGATATTTAACTTTTAAGAGAAAGCAGCCATGAAGGACAAAGCTGGAGCTCATGTGCTCGCCCACAGGGCAGCACTGCTGGCCATGCTCACAATTTTCCAGCCCTGGGATCATTTCCAAGCCGCTCTGCGATAATTTTCACACGTGTAAGTTCTAAAGCAAGAGCACACGGTCATGCCTTGCAGCAGAAGCTGCCTTCATGTCATGTCTGAGTGGCACAACATGCTCACAAATGGCACTTTCTGCTGGCTGTTCGGGGCGAAACAGCGATTCCGGGCAGAGAAAAATTACGGAATTAATTCTAGCATTAAAAAAAAAAAAAAAAAAAAAAAAAACAAACCAACAAAAAACCCCGGAGGTTGATCACATTTTTAAGAATCGTATAAAAGTAAAATGGATTTTGAAATGTTTTGGGGTGTTTCTTGCTTCGCTGACTAATAAGCAGTTTAATAACAATAATAATCTAGTTTAGACTTGTGGAAAAGGAGGAATGCACCGGCTTTGCAGGTCTCTTCCCCTGCTAACTTTTATCGTGCCCGGATTAAGAGAGGCTCTTACCCCTTCTTACCTTTTAGTCTTTTCTTTATGGGGCTCTTTGGCAGCTTTCGATTCAGTCTTGCTGTAAGGAAACAAGTGAGTATTTTGTCTACCGTGTAGGGGTCTTTCTGACGTGTTCCTTTCTTATTTTTAATGCTTCTTTTTTTGTTTTTTGTAATTTTTTTGTAAGTGTACCCGTAATTTCACGAATATGTATACGAAAAAAATCTCACACGGCCAAAAAAATTAAGTTTTTTGTTGTTGTCGTCGTTTGTTTACCCCCCTCAGGGAAAAAAAAAAAAGTCTGCCACACAGGAGATGAAAAAAAAACCCCAACAGATCAACAGGAAAACACTATCCAAGTAGAAAAGCAAAGAGCTTCAGTGTTATCCAGCCCAGAGAAGTGCAGCAAAAGCAGGTCCAATTCCAAAACAAGCTTTTGATTTCCAGTGAAGCAAAAAAAAAAAAAAAAAAAAAAAAAAAAAAAAAAAAAAAAAAAAAAAGAAGAAAAAACAACAAAAAAATAACCAAGACCAAGAAACCAAGACAAAATACACGTTCAAGTCCCCAGCTAAATTTCTGCACGAGTGTGTCTTAAACACAAGTTTGCTTTTATGTGTTGCAGCAAAACCCACGAAAAGCCAGGATTTGGAGTTGATCGGGATGAGTTCTCGTGTGTGTGTCTTGATGGGTTCTCAGTCCACATGGAGGAGCATCTGAGGGTTTTTCAAAAAGTGCAAATCAAAAAGAGAAACTGGGATCCAGAAAAGAGTTTTAAGATGGATCCCCCCTTCAAAATAAAAGGAGGAGGGGGAAAAAAAAATATAACACCACCGCGGAGGCACGGGGGGATGCGGAGTCTCACATGGGGCTGCGGGCAGGAGGAGGATCCCGCCGGGAGGTCCGGGGGGGGCGGAGGATCCAGCGGTGTCTCTGCCAGGGGAGGAGGGTCCGCGGCTCCGCAGGGACCCCGCGGGCGATCCGGGGCGGGAGGAGGATCCAGCAGCCGCTCCCGCAGGAAGGAGCGAGCGCGGGGAGGGGATCCGGGGAGGAGGATCCAGCAAAGTCTTTCACGGAGGGAGGAGGGAGCGGGGAAACCCGACAGTCTGTGTGCCTGGCTCGCAGCGGGATCCGCGGGCAGGCGGGGCGGGGGGGGATCCCGCGGCTCTCTCCGTGTCCTCCGCAGGGATCCGGCAGGGACCCGGGTGGGCGGCGGGAGGAGCTGGGACCCGGGGGTCGGCGGTGAGCGGGGCA